>OU343220.1:6233579-6352909 GCA_910596185.1 Chrysanthemum makinoi
ATTTTTATAAGAAAAAGTAGGTAAAAAAATGTAAAGAAGCCACGAGAAGGCGAGATAGTATTGTCGTCTTAACTCCCCAGCGAGTCCATCCCTTTGGTGGCGGGACATGACATAAAATAAACTAGTGAGTTTGCAATAAAGTTTGCAAATGGTTTAGTCTAAGTGATCTAGTGTGCTCCCCCGCGAAGATTGCAAAGATGCTGATGGGGTATCATGAAGTATAATCCAGTACGGTTAATGTTTGCAAATGTTTTCTGTATCGTTTGACACAAAGCTCCCCCTAGCTTTATGGTGTCAAAATCTTCATGTGTTATTTTGAAAATCTACAAAGTAAAGGTTAGAAATCAAGAGTATAATGCATAATTTCACTTGCAGAAGCTAAGTTAGTACAATTTTGTGCTTGTACCGGATCACCGCAGGTTCCCTTCTTGGAGGGATCCGTCTGGATATAATGGAGGTCCGGTACTGTCGTTGAAGCGGTTTCTTGGCAATGAAGATGTGTCAAACAATGCTACTTATATGGGAAATATATATATATAGAAATACAAAACACAACGCCAACATAGCAAATAAGTGTTCATTCAATAAAACAAGAGATAACCAACCAAATCTCTAAAACTAAGAGAATGAACTAGGACATACAAGTATCACTAAATACTAACTAGATACTAGACTTAAAATGCTACAATGTGCTTGAGTCTAGGGATGAGTGGACTTGTTGATTTGATCAAACTTTGCAAGAAGATGATTAAACATGAAATGTATCTCATTTCGCACTTCTTGAACAAGTCCTTGAGTGTTTAGACAATTTGGACAATTATTGTCTTGGTTTGGACCCGAAGGGAAATGGATACTTTGAGGAGGCTCTATATGTGCTTGTGGGTCTTCATTTTGAGAAGTAGAAGAAGGTTCTAAAAAGGGGTGGTAATGGAACTTCTTCCATATGATCAAGGTTATTCCTTGTCTCCCATGATGGGCTGTTGGAGTTGTTGTGGGTGGTTCCTAGTCAATGAAAAGGTTGGTGAATGGAAGGTTCTTGGTGGTGAATGATCTAGCGAGTAGATGTTCGGGTGAGGAAGAGGCTCATTCAAGGATTGTAGTCCATGCTTAATGAATGATGGTTTTGATGGCTTGCTAGAACTAGCCATGTTTGGTTTTGAACTAGATGACCCTTTTTCTAGTCCGAAAGGTTTGATGCTAATCATTAGCGTTCTCTTCTTAACCTTTGGATGAGTTTGATGAGGTGAGATTCTAGCTTCACTATCTCTAATGGGAGATGTTTCGGTGGATGAGATTTCATGGATCATTTGACCTTTTCTCTTGGATGATCCTATGGTTGAAGAGTTGTTGCTAAGAGCCTTAGTCATAGTGATGATGGTGCTTGTAAGAGCTTCTTTAGTTGCTGATTTTTGTGATTGAGAGTGGTGACTTATTCCTAAGGTTGTTTGGTTTATAAAGGATAATTTGAATTAGGAAATTAAATCCTTGGCCACTTAGAGAACTAAGCATGCTCTTGAGGTTTTGATCAGCTCTAGGAGGGTAATTAACGAATGCTAAAAGTGGTTAGAGAATCAAAATATAACTTGAATTTGAATAAAGGAGATTTATTCTTTGCATGCTGGATCCATGGGATCCCTCTCGGCCAGGATCCTCCAGTTATGGGCCAGGGGTCCGCTATCGACAGAGTTTAGGTGAAGTCTTTATGCTTTTGTAAGGTTTATCATTAATTGATTTCGAGGTTTTGACTTTATTTAGAAGTTTTTTAGCTGTTGGATATCTCAAATCCTCAACCATAACAAGTAATGGTGCTTAATGATGGTTTTGGCCAAAAACATTTGACCTTTGGTAGTCTAACCATATGTTTGACAAGGATTCCTTTTAATTTATTGTGGAGAAATGGTGATACTAAGTCCTAAAAGTCAGATGATGTCCTAGGATAAATTTACTAAAATCTTTAAAAATAAAAAGAAATGAAAAACTAGTTTTTGGTCCTAATTTTGAGTCAAAGATGATTGAGATCAATTTGCTAAAATTGAAGGGTAGGCCAAACTAAGTGCTATCAAATGTGATAGATAATGTGTGAGTGTTGAAGCGGAATTATGGTGAGTTTTGACTATTTGATAAATAACAAATATTTCGAAAGTATATCCTAGATAAGCCATGGATGAGAGTGAGGTTTTCAACTATAAGCGGAAGACTTAGTTGGCTCTAGTGTCTTATGTTTGACTTGTTTGAGGTGATCTAGTGGACTATTATGATGTAGCCTAAATCTCTTCTACACATCGGTGCATCTGATCCCGCGGTTCCGCCTGGGAGGGATCCGGCTAGTCAAAGCGGATCCGGCCTGCAGTCAGAGAGAGCTTTCAGAAAATGTGCAACTTTGCACTTTATAGTAAATACTTTTCCTAGTTGTTTCTATAGGGACTAAATGCGAGAACACAACTAATATAATTTATATTAAAGTAGGAAACGTTGAAATTCCTAGAATGATGGCACGCATTCACACCAAGAGGTCGTAAATCTCATTTTCCAAATACCTAAGTTAGGATTGTTTAGTGCCAAGATATGGTAATACCTACATACTACAAGTATTTAAATGGTTTACAAACCATTGTTTGAAATTGTTCATCATGCACTTGAGTCCTAAGACTTTACCTTTCTTCACTTCTTCACTCGTCCTCCACTCTTTATCAAACCATCTTCACTTCTCTCTTCCTTAGAAAATTTGAAGCATTTGAAGATTCCCTTGGTTTGTTGCCATTCGGGTGATTCATTGGGGATGTTTGGCAATTGGTTAATGTAGTCCAAAGGGTCAAGATCAATATTCTCGAGTGGGTTGCTACTACTCCCTTCACCTCCACTTCTCCGCCTTTTCTATTTCGTCCGAGGAATCCGTGGGTGGATGTGGCCTTTTGCCTTCCACCATAAACCTTGTTGTTCTACCCTCGGTTAAAGGTACCATAACCTTATTGCAAAAGCTATGATCCAAGGATTGTGGAGAGGGTCTAATGCAAGATTAATTTGGCAAGCCGGGTTAGTAGCATTGCATATGGAAGCACCATCTTCCGTCCATGCTTCGCCACTTTGCTTCTCTTGATCATGTAGTAGGCAATGTTGAAGCGGGGTCGGTCACAAGACAATAGATCATGAAGCTTAGACATGCATTGGGGTGATCCTTGTTTCCTACTAGACACACCACATTCTCCCTTATCACAACTTCCCATTTTCTATACAATGCATACATCTCCGAAAGCTCCATTTGAAAAGGATCCCTATAGATCACTTTTGACTTTCTAGTCACCCTTGATGGGAATGCTCTTGGCATAAACACGGTGTCCCTTACCGTGGTTGCTTCCGGGATTATTGTGTGATAAATGTCGTGATGATCAACCATAGAGTGTAATTCCTGCAACGACCACTCATTAGAGTATATGCAAACACCATCATGTGGCACCCCTATTATTCTTCCAAATTCCTCAAGTGAAAGGGTGTACTCGTGTCCATTTATAGTGAATTCAATTGAAATGGATCCATCATCATTTCTAATTATACCCATAGTCTTGTAGAGCTCAAGCACAAAAACCGGGCAAATTTGCTCGTTTATATCCAATAAACAATCAAACCCAATAGTTCCAAATACTTCCCTCATGTCGGTATTTGCAAGGAATGATGGATCAACAACTCTACCTTCATGAAAGAGTCTCCTTTCAAGCAACTTAAAGGCTTTCCTATCGTCCGGACTTAATCCATTTTTCCTATGGTACATGGGAATGTAGTGGGTGGTGTCTTGGTAATCTTGTTGCTTGTTGCTTGGCATGATGTTCCTAAACAATACAACCACAATGTGGTGTTAATGGTGAATAGTAACCTAGAGGGTTTGATCATAATTTTGCTCTCATCATCTTTGTTGAGTTCAAAAAATGTGTTTAATTTGTATTAAAAATGTTAATTCTTTGATTTAGATTATCTTAGAAAACAATGTGGTGACAAATTATGACAAACCCATTTGAACCCAACTCTTAAAGATGAAGAAATTGTAATTCTAAGAATCAAGGAATTAAATTAACAATGTAGTGAAGATTATACTTACACAAGTGATTGTTAAACTTGAGAAGAATGATCAATTTGCTCCTATGAACAGTACATGAGTCTTTGAAGTGAGTATGATTGTGGAACATCCACAGTGATCATTTTTTAGCTTATACTGTCTTCTGTTGCACGGATACCGCGGATCCCTCTCATTTGGGATCCGGCTAGTATAAACTGAGGGATCCGGCATGACAGCAAAAGTCAGCTCAAACATTCCTTGATAACTTTGGTTTGGGAGTTCTAAAATGCCTAATGTTTTGGTGTTAAGGTTCTAAAACTTGTGGTTTGAGGTTTTGGCGATTAGGTATTATTCCTATTAGACGAAGTTCCCTTTTTAAGAATTAGTCATAATTCTTGGGAAGCTTTACAAACATTATAATAAAATCCCATTTTATTATAACATAAGAAGTTTCACATGGATATTTATTGATATATATGAAGTGTCAATAAATCCTTTGTGATGAATAATGATTGATGTTATCATATAACTTAAGATATCATTATTATGAGTTGGTAATGTAGTTTAAATAAGTAGGAGAAAACTAATTTGATAGGGACTATAATATAAAAAACTACGAGAACAATTTCTAATAAATCATGCAACTAACATTTTGATAATAACAATAAATGTAAGTAATTAGAGATCGTACCTTTGCCAAATATTCTTTCTAATAAAAGAAGTATTTAGATGTTTTTGTGATCTTCTTGGAATTTCCAGATTTATGCTGTAAGAATATTTAAACATTCTTTTTGCGAAAAGAAATGTTTCGATAAATTCTTTATGATCTTCTTGGTGACTCCAAATCCAAGTATGGATAATGCTTAAAAAAATGTTAGAACATTCTATCATTGTCCAACAATAAGCAACATAATGAATTTTTAAAATGTGACAAAAACAATCCTTCTTTGTAGTTTTCAAACATACATGGATCGTATCAAGTTTTTAAAATACAACATACTCTAAGAAACTTGGTAACGAAGCTCTGATGCCAATTGTGGAAAACTAGAAGGGGGGGTTGAATAGTTTTACCAATTTAAAACTTCCTTTTTAAATATTTAGATCGACTTATGTCAATCTATTTGGTTGTTTATGTTGGACGTTGATAGATAGATATATAAACGTGTAATGAAAGATAAAGAGTAAGAAGCACATCACTAGGACACAAGTTATTTATAGTGGTTCGGCTACAAGGACACCTTCCTTGCCCTACTCCACTCCCCGAGTCACCTACTCGAGAGTTCGTAAGCACTACACCAACTCCTTATGGCGGAGAAGCCTTCACAACGTCGCTTAACCTTTTTCCGGTACAAAGCTAAATACCGAGTCTTTCACACCAAGGTGAACCACACCTAACACAACGTCGCCTACCCTTTATACGGTGCTAGGCTAACCACCGAGTTCTTTCACACCTTAGGAGAACTAATCCTATCACAACGTCGCCTACCCTTTATTAGGTACTAGGCTAAGCACCTAGTTCCATTACTATGGAGGAACTACTACCATTCACAACACAACACCTAATATCAATGAGATCTACTCCTTGTTACAACACCATCAAGGATATCACCATCCTTGTAAATAAACAAATACTTATATGTATAACGATGCACCTCATCGATTATACGACCTATGCATTCTTCCCAAATGCGACTTGATTTGTTTCTTCGGCATCCTTCACTAATGCCTTTGACACAAAGCTTGGCACCCTTCACTAATGCCTTCGTCTTGACACCTTACGCATTCTTCACTAATGCTTTGACACGGATGATGAGCACCTTTCACTAATGCTTTCATCTTGACACTTTCGGCATTCTTCACTAATGCCTTCAACCCAACATCTATGGAGAGAGGAAGAACTATCAACAAGAGAACCTTCGTTGTGTTGATGATGACGAAGCATGGCAACTCATGGACTTGAGCTTACACGTCTTCAAGAAGTGGTGATCTTTCCTTTAAGAGGAACCTAGAAGATCACACAAAAACAAAAGATAAACTACATAGATCACTTGGATCTAAGGTTAGAGGGTTAGAATACTTGGGGGAAGTATGTGTGTAAAGTGATGGATATAAAGGAAGAAATGGCTCTCTATTTATAGAGAAAATTCTCTACTGTTCCCCGGATCCCACGGATCCCTTCCACTTGGGATCCGGCTAGCACAAAGCTAGGGATCCGTGGAACGCTCCTCTTTACCCATGGGTACTTTTGGTTATTGGTCATGGGTCATGGGTTATGGGTTGATCCATGGTTTTCTTTCTAGATACAATGTACCTTAAGGATACATTGAACTTGGTTAAGTGGTATATATAAAACCATGGGTTATGGGTCAAAACCATTTGCTAGTTTTTAGCCATTTTAGTATTTACATGTTTTTACCCATTTTAGTATATTTAGTTTAAGTATGTGCTAACCCAATATGTAAACATTAGTTGTTGTACATATATATATCTAAATCATAAAATCACTTAAGCTTGTTAAAGTGTTTATGTGAAATCGTAAGTGTGTTAGGAAACTATTAACTCAAACTATTTACGTACTTTATTTGTTTCGTTAAAATGATTTTGCGTTTGTTATCGACAAAACATTAGAAGATCGTAAAATATAAATAAACGTTTTTATGGCTTATTTGTATTAACAGTTCCCAAACCGGTTTTCAAACCAAAAATGTCTGTTTCTATGCCTCCTCCAAAAGTCAATAAGAAAAACGATTTATCAAAACCAGTCACTCCACCTGCCTTGCCTAATGTTGAAAAAGGAAAAGCGGTTATCGAGAAACCAACAGTTTTAACACCTGGCCTTTTTAAGATGAGTACCACTAATGCGTCTGCCTCCACATCTAAAACATATGGAACAAACGACATTAGTTTAGAAAAGCACTCCAAAGATACTAGGAAAGCTGAAACCACTTCTCTAGATAAAAATGAGAATCCTAATGAGTGTGCCTTACCTTCGACAGGACTAGGAAGCACCTCTAGGAGCAGCAGACTAAAGCCTAAGCGCAATACAAGGAACAATAGAGTCTCGCATGCCTCTAAGAGTAGTAGCTTGAATAAAGATAAGAAAGTAGAAGAACACCCTAGGAATTTACCGCTTTGTAATAAGAAAGACATTTCATCTGAATGTAATGAACCTATGAAATCTGCTAAGTTTAATGAATCTGTTGAATATGTTTGTTTAACTTGCAAGAAATCTTTAACTAATGTTCATGATGATTGTGTTTCTAAGAGTGAGATTGTTAAGCCTGTTCAGAAGAGCGTTCCTAAAAGAACTTATGCTAAACCCTTAAGAAGACTAGTTGCAAGACTTAGGTTTTACACTACTGATAAGAAGCATAGTCTTTACTATAGGGATGACATTTAGAAACCAACGGGTAGAACTTTCACACTCCAGAATGGTAGAATGAGTGATGAACCTGTTTTCCCAGTAGATAACTTCTATGAGTGTGATCAGGACTTTACCTCTAACCCAAAGGAACCAAAATCAAAACGGTTTCCAAAATCTTCTTCTTCTGTTCTTGGCAGGTTATCGTCGCAATGGTGCAATTATTTTTGCTTAACGATTAACGGTTTGAGAGATATTTAAATTATAGAAAATATGTGAAATATTAAAATGATATTAATTTCAACCATTGATTTTTTTTAGATGAAGAGTGCGGATGAGTCATTTGATATGTGAGAAAAGTTTTGTATGTAAAATAATTCTCTTCTACTTTATAAGCTCTTACAAGGGTTTTGTTTCTTTATTAATAATATAGAAATCCGCAGCCATGCGGTTCGTGTTAACTACAACGTAGAGGTGGCAAAACGGGCGAGTGTCACGGGCCACGGTTCAAACGGGCTTGGACCCGAACGACCATGGGCCAAACGAGCTCATATTATACGAATCGCTTTAAAAAAAATTAAAAAAAATAGATAAATTTTTCAAACGTAACACCTCATTTTATATTTCAAAAATTATATATACGAGGCATTATAAGCCCGTGCGTTGCACTGAGTTGGTAAGGGTCGGATGTATACGTTTTTTTTATGTACTATTGTATGCAATTAGTTACATATAAGATATTTCAATTGATGGTATCATAAGATTTGTTATCGTAGTGCGGAGGTAAATTCTTGTTGGGTAATGTAGTTGTAACTTTGTCAGGTAATGTTTACCTGGGTTTCGTTATGCAAATTTGCATGGTTGGCAAATTAATAACTACCACATTCATTATATGCTAAAGTTGCTTCTTCAGTTCTACTGTAGATGACTACAACTACCCGTGCGTTGCACTGATTTGTTATGGGTTGAATATATACATGTCTTTTTACGTAATATTGTATGCAAGTAGTTACATGTAAGGTATTGCAATTGATGTTATCATAAGTTTTGTATTTAAAGTACTTTATTTAATATTTTAATATGAATTATGTATATATTCGTTATTTTCCATATTTATTTGTCACTTTTGTTATGTTTTTGGCTCTTATAAATTGCACAATTTTATGCGTTTATGGTTTGTGCAATAGGCCCGTGTAGATGATGCATTCTCAAATTTGGCTTTTTGTTATGTTTTGTTTTGTTTTGTTTTTTTTTTTTTTTTTTTTTTTGGTTTGTTTTTGGCTCTTTTTTTTGTTTTTTGTTTTTTGCGATGCACCGATTGTGTCTAATTGCATTTAATTGTTGATTGTGTAATGTTTGAGTAAATTGCTGAGTTGTTATGATAATGGTGAGGATAAAATATACAAAAATGTATAACTTAGGCTGCCTCGATAGGAATTTGTTATCTTATAAATCTTTTTCTTGCAAGGTACGTTGTTGATCTTTATTGATCCTTAACAAAAATCATCATTTGCTATCTGAAATTGATTTCTAGTAATAACCGTGTTCTTTTAAATTGATCATAATTTTCAAAACTTGTATACTTCAAATCAATTATACGAAAGGGAAACATAAATACAAATTAACATTAATAAATAATGAGTCTTCTCGTAAGAAATTAAAACTAAGCAAGGAACATAATCTCAACTTATCATGCATTGCAAAAATGAAGTACATGTCCAACTGTAGTATGAACTTCTCGTCTTGCATGTAGAAGTTGATTTTTTTTAACTCAAATGTATGTTGTCTAACCGTATTTTTCAATGACTGTGTCTCTAACTACTTTTCGGGCGCCCTTAGAGATGTATCTGCTTAGTTTTGAACATAACATATTGTATTAGAGTAGCTTAGTACTAATAACTAATCCACTTTGATTATGGTTCAATAAAAACTTAGAAAACTGTTTTTAAATATATTGTAACCAAAAAGATAAACTAACTAACTATTTTTTATTCATTTATTAGCGTCAACTATAATTCTTTTTATAAAATAGATAGATATGAATATAATCTAACGAAAACCACGTGAATTTGCATTTTGCCATGTATTTTTCTGGGGCAGATTACAACGAATGGCCAATTCAACTTGGTGCCACACAATCAAAATCGTCAAAAACTAAATGTGCATTTCGCGTTGCATTGTTAAAGGCTTTCAGCCTTTTGGTTATTATACCATATGGAAATCATACACGAAGATAACTGTGGTTTGTGAGTTTTATATTTCACCTCAACAATGAGAATACTTCCAACATACTTGGACTAAAAGGGCGAGTGAAACCATTGGAGTTAACTCACCTGGTTGACTCAACCATGGTTTTAGACAAATTGACCGATAATGCTGAAAAGGAACATACGGTGGGATACGGTGAGAAAAATGCAACCTTTGTTGATGTAAATATCAAGTCGACAAATCAATATTAGGATCATACATCAACCACATTTCACATAACCAAAAAGACCAACAATCACAAAACACGCAAAATAAACACAACCCAATACTATTTCCACAACCGCTCACCTAAACCACCTTCTCATTGAAAATCCCTGAGCGACCTTCTCAGTGAACGAATTCTAATAACAGCCTCAGCATATTCTGTATAATATTCTGCAGCCATACAATTATGCACACACACAAAAAATCAAATAGCTGATCCAATCAACATAATATTCTGTATAAAAAAACATAAAAATTCCTGCACGAAACAACCCATAAAAGCTTATCCAAACAGCCTCAAAATCTACATAAAATGGGCATACAATTTCTGCACGAAACAACCCATAAAAGTTGATCCAAACAGCCTCAAAATCTGCATAAAATGGGCATAAAATTTCTGCACGAAACAACCCATAAAAGTTGATCCAAACAGCCTCAAAATCTGCATAAAATTTTTGCCCAAAACAACCATAAAACCTAATCCAAACAGCCTCAAAATCTGCATAAAATTTCTGCACGAAACAACCCATAAAAGCTGATCCAAACGGCCTATAATTCAGAATAAAGTAGCCAAAAAATTCTGCACAAAACACCTCAAAAAAGCTGATCAAAACAGCCAAAAAATTAGCATAACGTGGCTACAATATTCTGCACACAATATGAGCAACCAAATAGCCTTTAAGAAATGACTTTTCTGAATAATATTTCAGCAGCCAAACACCCTTTAAAGATCATTCTACTGCTCAAAGTTTCAGCAAACATATTGCATAAGTGACTTCGATCAGGTTCAAATTATACTTGAATTAGTCACAAAAATCCTGTATCAAGTAACCTTAAAGTTCGTCCCCAAAAGCTTTAAAGTTCTGCAATAATTAACAGCAATTTCCACACAATTTCGCACCAAGGCTGTAATACAAATAATAATCCAAAACCTTTGATCGAGTCAATATCGCTCCTCATCACATCCCAAACCAAACGTTTTAAAATATTGATTTGGAGCATAAATAATAGAATTGCATATGAAAAAGAAACTATTTATTGATAGAATTACTAATAATTAACTTACTTTGCTGCTTCTTTATCCGTCTTTTTCTTCTCCATGGTGTTACTTTTGCACCAACATTAGCAAATGAAATACCAAATAAACCATCTTCAAATGAAAGTACATGCTATAAAGAAAGTACATGCAAACTATACAATACTCAAAGCTACACCCCGAAAACAGCTTGAGAGAAAGAAAAAGAACTGATTGTACCTGCTGATGTGGATAAGCTACATTGATATCAAAAGGAGGCTGCAAAATAAAAACCAAACGATACATTAATCATACTGATCAGTGAGGAATTACTAAGTGAAACTAATATGGTAAAAAACATTTCATTGGTGATAAGAACCTAATGAAATACAACCTATCCTTCAACAACAACAACAACACATATAAGATTAGTAATAATCAATCATTAACAATATAATCACAAACAAATACCCATATGTCAGCATGTTTGCCATATTACAAAAGCACACATAATACATTTCTTATTTATAGTATTGAGATCATTATGTGTAGTAAGTGCAAAGATGGTTCATATACTCGAAACCATAGCAACAATTCATATTCCGTATCACTTGATATTCCGCATTAATTCTGTAAACTTCATTGAGGATTACATATTTCACTTCTTGGTATTAAATCATATGGTTTTACACGAATTGTACCGTACAAATTGTTGTGCACATTCACTCTTGCACATTAAATTAAGGGGCTCAAGATTATAGTATTATAGATATTATATTTATAAGTTTTTTTTTAAACAGTTATAATTTTCTTCAATTAAGAAAAAATGTGTTCCCTTCAATGGTTATTTACCTTTTAAATGGGTCGTGTCTGCCCATTTATATAAAAAAAAGAAAAACTAAATATACCTTAATCTTTTAAAACTTAGCACACTCTTTTATATTTCGGATACAAATTGCCCTCGCCATAAAAACGACTTTTGCAATTTACTCAATACTTAATTACTAAATCCTTGACATTTGTAGAACCATACCTATCACATTATGATCTTTCGTGTAAGATAAACAATATTTCGCTTGCTGTATCAACCGTTTTTATACTTTGAAGTATAGATATGAAACTTATATTGGTGAACTAAATTTAGTAGTCTGAAGTTTTATGTATGCAAATTGCAACACAAGCACAATATTTAATATTATGCGGAAGGAAGCTTCTTGGAAGTTAAGATCATGAATCATGGAGCTTCTTGGAAGCTTCAGTCAGTTACAATCCAAATGTAACGAAAAATATGTTAGTATATATTTACTTATTACTGCCGCATCAATGGAAGTTGTAGAACTTACTTGTTTGATATTGATCGATCACAGTTTCATCACATCATGTTTTGAGTCTAGAATCAAGACAAATATTTAAGAAAAAAAGTTTAACAATCCAGATATGTGATACATGAACGCAGAGACCAAAGGGTTGTAGTGAGATACTTATCTTTTCAAGAAAAGAAAAAAGAAAAAAACATTAACGCAAAGCTTGTATATCTTTGAAGACATACTATAATCAAGAAACAATTTATTCAATTCAGTATAAGATTTTATGTGTTTACCTACTTCACCATATAATGATTCACTGAAACATATCAACATATGATACAGTAAGTTAACATTGTCGTTTTGAAGATACTTCTGAAACCATTTGTTTATATTAGAGTAAAATTGTAAAATTGCACTAAGCCTAACGCCTTGTTAAATTGGTGTTAAGTTGACGTGCAATGATTATGAAGAATAGTAATATGCTGTCTATCTAACAGTGATTATGTGTGGTGTAAACGCTTAAGTGATTATATTGTAGGAATGGTTTCTACTAGGTTTAGAACCGAATTTAACTAAAATCGAAATAAAGATTTGATGCAGCCAAAAATCAAAATTATATATAGTTCTATATTACATATAAAAGAAAAACGGTCAAAAATTAAAAAATAAAATATTAAAAGTCAAATGTGAGATAAATATATTATGTAACTTTGAATTGGGTTAAATTTGATAAGCTTTTTTCTTTATCCGGGCCTTTAAAGCTATTCCATAGTTAAGATAGTTGCGTTTTAATTACAAAAGAAAGAATCTAAAACCCAATAGTTGTACCAGAAGTCCAGAACATCACATTTTTAGCAAAAAAAATGAAAACCTAACAAACTAATATAGTTAGTTGATGTCGTTTAACATGTGAAGACAATAGTCATGAACTCATGATTATAATTCTGGCTACTCATTTAATGACGTTTTATTAGAATGTTTGGACAAAGATGATATACTTGTTCCAAAATGTAAACAGACTTCATAAATATTTACGATCCGGCCAACAAGGAACCCTGGTGAGGTTCATATTCAGAGCCATTCCAACAAATCTTCAAAATGTACTTGGATCAATTTTCCACAATGTTTTGGCAGAATATATGCACAAAGTGGAAGAGTCTAAGTAAAAAAGGAACACTTGATCTCATAATCTTCACATTCTATGTCACACAATTTTCATTAAACAAAAACCATGGAAAAAAAATTCCTAACAGAGAAACTTGAATTAAAAAGAACAAGCAAGAAAAAATATGCTCAACTACAAAACAATAATTACTTAAATGAAACTTCAAATTCAGAAATGATACAACAACATCCCTAAGCACTTGGATTCTGATGGTAAAGCATCCGTTTCTTTGGCTTAAAAAGATATCTTGAACGATATGTTGAGTGATACATGTCAATGAAAAGAGGATACTGAAGTCTGGCATATGAAATGATAGGTATAAGGGCAAGTACGCTAATGAAAACTGCTACCACGATAAACTTGTGACGGTATAGCACAAAGAAACTGACACTAAAAGAAAGCATCATAGCCATTATGGATAGAAAAAGCATTAGAAGACCGAGCATTAGTGTTTTGGGTAATGATTCTATGAAATCCTCTTGAGCGCAACGTGAAGTTAGGATGGATAAGAACACGAGGATTGAAGTTGAAGACAAGATTAAAGAAATGGCATCAAGTATCACAAACACTAGGAAAGGTCCATTGTGAAGGAACATAGGAAACCCGTCCTGTTGGTTGTACCCACCTGGTATCGTATAAGCGACTGCAAATACTATGGTGGCTATAAGGGCTGAAACTACCATGCATTTACTTGCTGTACCTTTCATCCATTTCCCGCCTTCGATAACTAAATCCTTGTGGGTGTCGGTGAATACTTCATATGGTGTTTGGCCAGATCTGTTCTTCCTTTCTCGATAAGAAGGAGGCATCATAGACTCTACTTCCTGTAAAGCAAAATAAGGAAGAATGACCTTTCTATTGCACATATAAATCACAAAGGCCCTCAAATGTTTAAATTTCTATATGGTATAATACACATGATCGAGTTAGTTGTGAAATACGTGGCATAAACAAAGAATGATTGTCCAAAGACATGGCTAGCTGCTCAGAATATACGAGGGAATGATGTACCTTGTACCACAGCAATTCAAGCTGCATTTGAAAAGCTGCTCCCGATACCTCCTGAAGTCGGTTTTTATCTATCATCTTCCCAACTAAATGCAACATATTATTCCCATATTTGTCTTCGACAATAACTATTGAATCCCTCATCGAGCCAATCTCGTATAATAAATTGTAGATACTCTCATGGCGATGTAAGACAGCGATGTGGAATATACTTAGGCCATCATCGTTTTTTTTCCATATAAGATCATGATATTTACTAATAAGCTCAACTATAAATTTAATGTTGCCTTGTTCAGCAGCAACAAAAAGTACCCGAAACGGATGTTTTGGTGATTGGTCCTGGGTCGGGGTATCAGGAGGGCCTCTAAGAATTGCATCTATTTCCTTCTTTGATTTTTCCTCAATATTTTTTAAAATTCCTCTCAGTAAACTCATGGCTTTACTTTCATCAGTTTGCAACACGTCTCGACCTAAGCACAAAAGGATAACAATCAATTGCGAAAACAATCAGATGAACCAGTATAACTAACATACAGATATTTGAAGACCAACTCACTAGTAATTACCTGAATTGAAAGCAGGCGGCTTTCGTGCCAAAACACCAAGTACACTTTGAGTCTCTCCTTCAACAACTTTTTTGTGGTCTTGGAATATTTGTAATGCGATATCTGCAAATGATTTGATTATTTTGTAATTCTTGATGAGGAAAAATACCATGACCAAACCAAAGCCAACTAATTAGAAAGAGGGAAATCATAAAAATACATACCAAAGAGATCAGTCTCCACACATTTCAGGTACACCCATCTCTTATCCTTATCATTCCATGAATTACTATTCGTTGCATTATAGAGATAAGTCACCATATCATGTTTCCCATATAACGCTGCAATATAAAGTGGTATCATTTGTTTCTTATTTTCCTTTGTCAGCAAGTTTTGGTTCCCGTTATTCACTAAAAATGTAGCAATTGGGACGTTTCCAGTTATAGCTGCCAAACCAAGGGCAGTGTTCCCGTTCAGATTTTGTAGCCCCAAGTCATCCCTTTCCATTGTACTCACAAGATTTTGCACGAAAATGGGGTGTTCAGATGATACTGCAATGTGAAGCATTGTTTCACAGTTCTGAGTAATGCTACAACGTTTGAGAATAGCTACATCATCATCGCCTAGGGTACTGAAGACTCGAACAGCAGCCTGCCAATCTCCTTCCATCGATGCTTTGTATAGAGGAACACATTCATTGAAGAAATCTACTCTTCTTTCATCTAAGTATGTGCAAAGTCAGTTTCTAATTGTTGTAAAATGGTTTTTATAAAACTAAAAAGCTAGTAAATCCTAATCTTCCTAATCCTTCTATAAATAAACACTTGCAATAATCTGATTAACTTTAGCATTTATTAGAAGGGTTTTTCTATTATTTGCCCTAGTCACATAATAATAAATGAAAAAAATACATAAAAGTACATAAGAGCCATAAAAAAAGACATAAGTATATATAAAAAATATATTTTTTGTTGATCTCTATGTACTTTAACATTGCTCCTTATTAAGACCGAGGGTCCGTTTGGTTCAAAGTGGGGAAAGGAAAAGGGAAAGGGAAAGGAATGCAAATGAATGAGTGAGGTGGGTAATCAATACCTTACCCCCCAATTTACTCTATAATGGTTCATTACCCACTACGGGGTAATCAAACCCTTACCCCTCCCCAACCAAGCATCAATTTATTTGTGATGTGGGCCCTTTTGAATACTTTACCCATTCCCCACCCCCCTTAACCCCTAACCAAGCACGCCCTGAGATTCAGCTTAGCTAAATAAATGGGGTAATCTAATCTTGCAACTCATGTATTCCTTCCCATGCACCCCAATAGACCAATCATTGGTCCCAATCATGGGGCCAATGATTAGATTTTTTTATTATTATTTTTTTGTTATTTTATTTTTTTGTTTTATATTTGTTTTTTTTATTTAATTGTGTAATGTTTAGATATATGCATAGTGTATTTATTTGTGTAATGTCTTTATATGTATAGTGTATTTAATTGTGTAGTGTTTTTATATGGTATTTATTTTACGTTAAATTTTGATAACGCTCGTTAAAATAAAAAAAATAAAAAAAATTTTAAAATTATTTTTCTTAAAATCTACTTAAAATATATATTTTTTTTTAATTTATAATTTAAAAAAAATGGATGAATTTTTTTATAAACTTTTTTTTACGTTTTTTATTAAATGTAAATTTTTTTAAATCAAAAAAACTTTTTTAAAATCAGATTCAAAAAAAAAAAAAAAAAAACTTAATTTATATTTTTAACTCAGAAAAAACTTTTTTAAAATCGGATTTTTTTTTTGTTTTTTAAAATCTGATTATAAAAAAAGTTTTTTCCGATTTTTATAAAAAGTTTTTTCCGTTTTTTTATTTGTAAATATATTGCGTATCATTGAAAATTTATAAAGTACATTGCATAAACCTGTTTATATGAAAAATTATACTGCATATCTTTAGCTTTCACCTTTAATTTAAATTTTTTCATGTTAAAAACGGACGAATTAATTAAACCTTTTCTTTTCATAATATGAATGGTCCCTCGTGTAAAATACCAAACCATGCCTACTATTGTCAATAAATTCAAAAGGTCCTTTGTGTTAGATCTCGTGTGAACCAAAAAAAATAGGGTTGTACTATTGGAACCCCCTATGATGTCACATCATAGGGAAATATTCCCTTTGTCCCCCATTTTTTTCAGTACAACACAGTTTTTTGTCAGTTTCTGTTCCGTATTTCTGACAGTTTTAAGCGTTTGACTTATTAAACTTTATATTTACTGTTCCGCATTTTCAGATTTATAGTTTTTTGATATAAACAAAATTATAAAAATAAAAAAATAAATAAAAATAAATAAATAAAAAAACAAAAAAAATAGGGAGGGTCAATCTAAAATTACAGGGGGGTCAAAATAACCCAACCCAACAAATATAAAGGGCTAGTCTATCCCCAAAAAGTACAAACACAGTCTATCTCTAAAAAGTGGGAGTTGGTTAATGTGTGACAGACATGAGAGAGAAAACGCAAACCCCTTAATCTATGGAGTGTCCTTATCTATGGAGTGTTTGGGTAGTAGGACCCAAATAAAATAAGAGTTTTGCTGATGTATGGGCATCGTATTAACTTGTAAATAAAAGGAATATTTTAGTTCATTTAAGTGAAAATTATATTCAAATATAGTAATTTGTCCGTTTATTTAATAATGTGTATTCAATGCATTTTTTTGTTAAATTAGAAAGTTTATTTTTAACTGCACACTATTATGAAACTATACACTAAGAGAGAACACAAACAAATTAAGCACACATTTCACGAATCACATTTTTGTAGCGTTTTCCAACTTCTAATAAGTAATAATTGAAATTGTGGACCAAGCAAGTTCTTTCTTTGTGTTTATTTTTTGTCCTCTTTTACATATAAAAATCACTTAAATCGCGAAATACGTGGTCAGTTAGGTAAGGTATGGTCGTATGGAGTACATGCAATGAACCAACTAATATTGGAGCTAACCACTTAATGCTAGTTAAGTAAATTAATTTTCCTTTGTTACAAACATCCAGATTATATTGTATTATATGACTACGTGTTCACTCATTGGAATTAACCACTTAATGATACATGAGTTAGATCTCTTAAGATATGGTATTAGTTAAGTTCGTTGATATTACTATGCAAAAAATCTAGAATTGAGCTCACCCGCAAATAGATCAAGAGGAGGATGAATGCCTGGGGCCAGTTCAGGTGGCGGGGATTCCCTTGATTCTTCTAGTTGCCATGCAACATCCATCCCGGATACTGGAAGAGTGCCTGGGGCCAGTTCAGGTGGCGGGGGTCCCAGATCTTGCACGGGTTCTAGTCCTGGGTCCACTCCTAATGCAGGATAAGATCCTAGTGACTTTTCACGTTCTAGTCTCAGTGTCGGTGTCGATGTCGATGTGAGTTCTTGAGCAAGAGGTTGGTTGATCTTGTCATTTGGCTCACCCATTGAATCCAAGCTGGTAGCGTGTTTCTTAAAATCCTGCAAAGTGATATGAACACTAATTAGTGAGACCATAAGCGCCCAATGTTTCTAATTATTGTTTCGTTAACTTATTTCGTTTTATGAGTGACAGGTGAGGTGTATTTTGATGTGTGAGTGATAATAGAAGTGAAAAAGAGAAATGCTGAGATGGCTATTGCGACACCTGGTGCTTTCACTCGTGACCAGTTCACCTCTGTCACATCAGCTTTCTCTCGATGAACAAACATGATCAAGTTGTCACAGTCGATGATGAAGGTTTTTTTTTTTTTTTTTTTTTTTAATATCAAATGGGACATTTTTTGTGTGTATACTATCGGTCGAAAAAATGACCGATACACAAAATTTGTGGCCTCGACCGATTTGAATACCCATGTTCCACAGTCCACTCGACCGATGTTAATATCGGTCGTTGTGTGATTTTTTTTGTTGACCGACCGATGTTAAAAGTCCCGCTGCATTCAGCCAAGTACCAACTACAAGTGATTTTTACTAAAATAATGAAATGCAAAAAAGTAGTGAGATGCAAAGTGATCCAATTATATTACTCATACTAACTAACGATTTTATATAAGAGCAAGCATCTCTAGTGTTATGAAGGATCAATACAGAGACATAATTTAGGGCTTGAAATGAGAGTTGCATCACTAACCTGAAAAGTAGAGAGTGAAACAGATTGAAGGCCGTAAAAAGAAAATGATGGGCAATGAGAAGAGAGTGGTGTTACTATTTATAAAGATTTAGTGCTCCGGCCTCAAGTATCTATACATCTAAATACGTACCAACACTTTCGAGTTATGGTAAACGATACCGAGTACATAATTTTGATAAATGACAAAAACGTAAATTATCACAAGAGTAGGTTATACAAACCAATTTTTCTACAAAGGCACTCCTTCTTTTTTTTGCATTTTTTATATTTTTTTATATTTTATTTGTTATTTTTATAATTTTGTTTATATAAAAAAACTATAAATTTAAAAATACAGAACATAAAATATAAAATTTAACAAGTCAAAAGATACTTTTTGTCCCTCATTTATTTTCAGTACAACACAGTTTTTTGTTAGTTTCTATTTCGTATTTTTGATAGTTTTAAACGTTTGATTTATTATACTTTATATTGTATGTTCCGTACTTTCAAGTTTATAGTTTTTTCTATAAACAAAATTATAAAAAAAAAAAAAAAAAAAAAAAAAGTATTAATAAAAAAAAAAAAAAATGCTAAAAAGAAAAGGGGTTACACTTTATAAAATGATTGAGACATTTTAACTAATTGTGTTTGTACATTTATGACCTCACATAAGTGAAAGTATAATTATAAATGTGAGGATATAAATGTACAAATATAATTAATTGAAATATTCCAATCATTTATTGAAATGTGCAAATCATTAAAATAAAATATTAAAAAAAAGAAAAAAAAAATTAAAGTGTTTCTGCATCAACCAATGATGAGTGATAACTATAGTACACTTCAATTGAAAACGCTAGTACTTTTTTTTTTTTGATAGGGGTTGGAAGGGATTTTTAAGTGTCAGATTTTCACGTGGGGGTGACTTACTCCATCCAATTTTTAAGTGTCCGATTTTCTTGTACTAAACTTATTTAAAAATATCTGGGTAAGATTTTCACGTGGAGTACTTAGGGAGGGGGAGTGGTCACCTAATACTTTAGGTGACACCTCACCTCTATCCAATAAAAACATTACACATCAAAAGTACCTAATTTTACCCTAACCATACCCTAAGTGGAGGGAGTGGTCACCAATTTGTACCCGATTTTTTTTTTTTTTTTTTCATACATAAAATCACATACAATATTTAAAATAAAAACATACCATTTCATTAAATAAAATAAAACATTACATAATACTTAAAAAAAAAACATAACATAATACTTAAAAAAAAAAAACATAACATAACACTTAAAAATAAGTAGATTAAAATAAAAAACACACTAATCATCGAGATACGGCAAGTTTTGACGTGCTACGTGCTCCGTGAGATCATATCGAAGACGGTCATGCAAAAACATGCTCTTCTCCATTCGATTTTTTTTTTTAAAGTACTCTTCGTTGTACTTTGGTGTTTCAACGAACCAATCATTCTCTAACGTTTGAAGACCTATTTCCCGTTGACGATTTACGCTAGTTCGGCTAGAGCTTGCCGTGTCTTCAAGATACTGAGCCGCTTGAAGCAAGTATTGCAACGAGCTACCCGTGGATATCTCGTCGGACGAAGATGGAATAATGCATTCGAATTCGGAAGAGTCGGAAGACATTTTGGTAATTATTTTTTTGTTTTTGAGAGATTTTAGTGTGTGTTTATTTGAAAATAAAGAGAGTAATATTTGGTTTTAAAATGAAATTTTTTTTTTTTTATATGTAGCAACGGTCAAAGAGCCGTTTGGCTCAAACGGTCAAAAATCTCATCCAATTCATCAAAATAACTCTCGGCTTGGTACCACGATTTTGGTACCCGATTTTGATACCCGATGGGGCGGCGACGGTGTTACCGTTCGGGTAAGGGTACCCGAATCCCTTACCCGTGCCCACTCCCTCCTCCCTTACCTCATCTAAATTACTGATGTGACCATTCACCACCTATGACAGTTACGTCTACAATTTGTGTATTCACATATCAATTATTGCAGGGAAATGATTAAAAAAATTATTATGCTTGTCATCATTTGTTTTTATGAGTAGTGAACATTTTTTTTTGCTTTTATAAATACTATACTTTTAAATTTATCCTCTTTAGGGTATTATGTAACATTTTCGCCTATCGGGAAAAAAAAATTCTATTAGCTAAGAGGGGCAAAAATGTCCAAAAAGTTCGCAAAATACCCTAAAGAGAATGAATTTGAAAGTATACTACTCACAAAACCAAAAAAAATTGTTCGCTACCCACAAGAGCAAATGGTGTAAAGTATAATACTTTTTATTTTATCATTTGCCCATTATTTTATACATGCACTACATTTGTGTATTACAGTGTTATACAATATGCATTACAGTATTGTACAGTGTGCTGTATGTATCAAAAAATTGGTGTGAGTTTCAACACCCTTTCGATATTAGTTTGTTAAGTGAACACGTGCTATAAGGTAAGGGAGGTGATTTATACACTTTCAAAACTGATTTGCACACTCAAAATAATTGTATTTGGCCATTTATGCCCTCACAGGGGTGAAAATGTAAGTGTAACTATGAGGGTATAAACGTCTAAACACAATTAATTTGAGTGTGTCAATAACTTTTGAGAGTGTGCAAATCATCTATCATAAGTTAATCCTTCGATCATTGACAAAATATACATTTTAAAAAAATATTATCATTGCAGTTCCTTTTTTTCTTACTTTTTGAATAAAAAAAAGTTTTACTTTTAATCAATTAATTTAAAACATTTTTAAAGTTATTAATAATAACCTCAATTAATATTAATATGATAAACTTAATCTATATTTTCTATCTATTTTTTGAAATAAACAATTAATTTAAAATAATCCAAAAAGAAATGTGAATAAGTTATTATGACATTGTAGTCCTCTCAAATGTTTATATTATTTGTTCTTTAGTTTGTAAGTGTGTTTGAGATATTTAAGGCACGTTTAGTTTATAAGTGGGGTTAGATTTGAATTTGGATTCGGTATCGGAATTGGATTTGAAATTGGTTTAGGAGAAAGAAAATATATTTATTTACATATATTTTATAATAAATCTTAAATAAAACATATTATATAAATAATAAAATAGTAAAAGTGGAAGTACAAGAAATTTTAAAAAAGTTCAGATATAAAGAGTGAAAATTAGACATGGCCCACAAGTATAATCAATCACAATTAAAACCAAGGTAAATAACTTACTATCAATATTATCGTTCAAGTCTCATTCCTTTATTCAATAGAGTAAACAAAACAATTAAATAATGTCATGTCAAATTAAAACCCATTCCACACCCTTAATAATATTATTTATTATTTAATAATAATAATAATAATAAAGCGGTGATTGTTTTTGTGCCTGATCGTGCGGTGATTGAGGCTGCACAGCGTAAACGCGTCAAGTATGAGGCTAAATGCGCGGATATTGGATATGGGTTTCTCCCTTTCTCATTCTCTTCTTTTGGGGAACTTGAGAAAGATGCAGTGACCTTACTAAAACGGATCCGAAAGTTCTCTGTTACTCAAGATATTGGGGCACGTGCTGCTACTCATATTTTTAGTAGGATTTGTTTTGCAATAGCTAGAAGAGTGGAGCTCATATAGTATCTCGGCTTCCCACTAATTTGTTGTAAATCTTATGAATTTTTAATAAAAATAATAATAAAATAATAATAAAATAATAATAATAATAATAATAATAATAACAATAATTTATAAATACTGACGCTTTAAATTGTAAAATATTGAATTATGACGTAATTCAAAACTTAAATCGCGATATGATGAGTGATAACTATAGTACACTTCAATTGAAAACGCTAGTACTTTTTTTTTTTTTTTTTTTGATAAAGGTTGGAAGGGATTTTTAAAGTGTCAGATTTTGACGTGGGGTGACTTACTCCATCCAATTTTTAAGTGTCCGATTTTCTTGTACTAAACTTATTTAAAAAGGGAATGTCTAACCAATGCCCTTAGGGCATTGGTTAAGATTTGTCCTTTTGTGGTTTATAAAAACTATTTATGTGGGTCCCTCATCCAAATATGTAATTATATGTCAACTATAAGGACCATTTTTGTAACTAAAAACCACAAGAGACAAATCTTAACCAATGCCCTTAGGGCATTGGTTAGACATTCCCATTTAAAAATATCTGGGTAAGATTTTCACGTGGAGTACTTACCTCATCTAAATTACTGATGTGACCATTCACCACCTATGACAGCTAAGTCTACAATTTCTGTATTCACATCAATTATTTTAAGGAAAATGATTAAAAAAATTATCATACTTGTCATCATTTGCTTTTGTGAGTAGCGAATAACTTTTTTTGCTTTTGAAAGTACTATATTTTCAAATTTATCCTCTTTAGGGTACTATGTAACATTTTGCCTCTCGAGAAAAAAAAATTTCTATTAGCTAAGATGGGCAAAAATGTCCAAAAAGTTCGCAAAATACCCTAAAGAGGATGAATTTGCAAGTATACTACCCCCAAAACCAAAAAAAATTGTTCGCTACCCACAAGAGCAAATTGTCACGGACTTGTCTCTACAAGGTCTCCCGTGCGGCACTTAGTCTCGACTAAGTTCAGCCTTGCTCGAATACTCAACGATGTATGCAACGAAAGTAAACTTCAAAGAGAGGAACAAGTGGAATGAAATGAAACTCTTTGTATTACTTAGAACTTTACAAGAGAGCTTACAAGATAACTTTGTTGGATGCCTTAAACAAATGAGGCCTCCCCCTATTTATACTATTTCTATGTACAAGTTCTACATGCTTCTTTGAGAAATCTAGAATCTCCATGAGATTGTAGTCTTTCCAAGGCATTCTAGAGCTTCCTACACTTTCTATCATCTTCCAAAGGGTTTCAAGATCTTCCAAGTTTATCCAAGAGAAGTGTGGAATAATCCGGAATCCCGAACATCCTCGAAAAATGATCTAGTCGAGTAGGCGGGTCGTGACATCCTCCCCCACCTAAGCTCGCGACGTCCTCGTCGTGCCATCTTCGTGATACTTCCTGATCTTGTCCGCAAATTGCCACAACAAGTCTTCGGCTTCCCAACTTGCTTCACTATCGGCCAAATTACGCCACTTGATCAAGTACTCCTTATAGCTCGGCACTCCTCGTCTCCGTATCGTACGATCCGACAAGATCTCATCAACCTCTCGATCGTACGAAGTAACAACCGCTGTTGGTGCCCGCTTGGACACCCCTCGTTCCGAGTCTTCCTCGTCCTTATGATAAGGCTTGAGAAGGCTAACGTGAAAGACCGGATGAATCTTCAACTTGGGCGGTAGTTGAAGTCGATAAGAAACCTTTCCAACACGTCCTATCACCGGGAAAGGGCCTTCATACCTCCGTATCAAGCCTTTGTGCACCTTCCTTAGTGATTTGAATTGTTGAGGCAAGAGCTTCACCATCACTTGATCTCCGACCAACGAACTCGACGTGTCTCCTTTTCTCATCCGCCCACTTCTTCATCTTCTTAGCCGCTTTATCCAACGAAGCCCGGGCTAAGTCTGCTTGCTCGTGTCATTCCTTCATTGTTTTATAAGCGGCCGGGCTACTCCCTTCGTATAATGCGGCTAAGGCATTCGGAGTCAATGGTTGGCGCCCCGTGACCAACTCAAAAGGACTCTTTCCTATGGCTTCACTCCTTTGCATGTTGTACGAGAATTGGGCAACGTCAAGGAGTTTAGCCCAATCATGTTGGTTGGCACTCACATAGTGCCGAAGATAGAGCTCCAATAATGCGTTCACCCTCTCCGTCTGCCCGTCCGTTTGGGGATGGAAGCTCGTAGAGAAATCCGTTCCCATGATCTTGAACAACTCCGTCCAAAAGCGCCCCATGAATCTAGGATCTCTATCGCTAACGATCACATGAGGCACTCCCCAATACTTCACCACATTCTTACAGAAAAGCTCAGCCGTATCGTTCGCTGTGACATCGGGTGGTGCGGCAATGAAAGTTCTATACTTCGAGAATCGATCGACCACCACTATAATACTCCCACATCCTTCCGACTTCGGCAAGCATGTGATAAAGTCCATGGAAACACTTTCCCATGGTCCTTTGGGCGTAGGTAGAGGCTCCAACAATCCTCCGGACTTCTTCTGCTCTATCTTGTCTTGTTGGCAAATAAGGCACGTTTGTACGAATGTCTCTACGCCGGAGGTCTCGTTGGAAGCAGTCTCTCTACACTCGGGTTTACCCTGGTGTAGGGGTAGGACCTGTCTACATTTTACCTCCCCCATACCCTGCCTAGGCGGGATTGGGTTTTGTTGTTGTTGTTGTTGTTGTACGAATGTCTCTACATCGTCCTCCATCCTTGGCTAATAATAAGTGCCTTCGACCAATGCCAACGTCCTCTTGATTCCCGGATGACCGGCCCATTTCGAATCATGACACTCCTTCAAGATTGTACGCCTAAGATCACCCCACTTAGGTACGTAAAGCCGATCTCCTTTTGTGAACAACATGTCTCCCTTAAGCCAAAATCTCCGAGTCTTTCCTTCTCTTGCTAGGGCCACGAGCTTCTTGGCAAAAGGATCATGTTCCAATCCTTCCTTGATTCGGTCTTAGAGGAAGAATTGTGCTTGGGTGATTGCCGCAAACTCCGCCTTGCGACTCAATGCGTCGGCTACCACATTAGCCTTTCCCGGCTTGTACTCCAAGTGATAGTCGAACTCGGCTAGGAAGTCTTGCCACCGAGCTTGCTTGGGACTTAACTTCTTTTGGGTTTGAAAATAACTCGTAGAAATGTTATCGGTTTTGATTACGAATCTCGAACCCAACAAATAATGCCTCCAAGTCCGCAGGAAATGCACAATTGCCGTCATCTCTTTCTCTCGCACGGTGTACTTCCTCTCCGTCTCATTTAACTTCCGGCTCTCAAATGCGATCGGGTGTCCTTCTTGCAATAGAACTCCTCCAATAGCAAAGCCCGACGCATCCGTGTGCAATTCAAAAGGCATAGTCACGTCCGGTAGTCTCAACACCGGTTCTTCCATAACCGCCTTCTTCAAACTTTCGAACGCCGCTTGGCACTTTTCCTCCCAACTCCAAGCTTTGCTCTTCTTCAATAGGTCTGTCAAGGATTATCAATCGAACCCTCGGGCAGATTATCACTAAGTTGTTTCATATCATCCTGCATTTTATATAAACATGAACAACATATAGTAAAAGCATGTATTACAAAAAAAAAGCATATTGTGTTTAACTTATGCTATTAATACACTTTTGCAAACACAAAAGCATATTACTTACAATCGCTTTTGCAGTGTCATCATTTTTGGTATTTCCATCTTTGGAGAAGCATGCACTAAAAAGATCCAATCGAGTTGGATCTCGTCCCAAATATGTCTGTATGAATAAAAAGAAAATGAATATTAACAGTGGATATCCACAGGATACATTAGCAATCCCACTTTCTCCATACACTTACCTTTAACTCTTCCCTTTTGCGAGCATAACTTTTTTTACCGGTTCTTTGGATCATCTTCTTTTTTCCCCGATTCGCCTTTTTTTTTTTCAACTTAAACTCTGCAGCAGGAAAGTAAAATATCATAATGGGAAATTAAGTAATGTTATTTAAAGTGGAAGAGTATTTCACACCTTAGTGTTTTCTATATTCCAATACTTCACAAGCTTCTTCCATTGTTTATTTTGCACTTGCTTTGGCCTAGATCTTATTTGTTGCTTAACTGACAAAGACGGATCATGGTAGTGTTCCTTAACTCTTGCCCTCCAGTTCTTCACCTTCCGCCCAAATGATTGCAATATCCATTTTTCTCCAGCTTCCGGAATATCAAATTTTGTCTAAAAATGTAATAGCTCACATTAGAAAACAAATACTTTATTCATTAACATACAAATTTAACATTGTGTACCTTTAAGAGTTCAAGCAAAGCTTTTTTTTTTGCGGCGTCAACTTTATTCCATGGTTTATAAATCGGACAATACTTTCCACTCCTTGAAAGTGTTCCCATGAAATGAGTCAGATGACTACTTTTGTCGTTAATAGGTTGTCCGTGTTCATTAACTAAAATAGGAATTCTATCCCCTTTTTCTTGGGCCCAAACTTTTGCCATACGTGTTGGTCCTCTCTTTCTTTTGCTTACAATCCGAACTACAAAAGTGAACATGATTTACAATAGATACGTATACATTTAAAATACTAAATAATTCGAAATGGAGGCAATATCTTAGCGTTGTATTTTGTCTTGTTTTAATTTAACTTTATTATATATTCTTCTTATATGACACAATATATGATATATGATTTTTAAAACGATGCAATCAAGTAGACCATGTTAACCTGTTTCATTTCGAGCTTGTGTAACTGCATGGTTTTCTTCATTTTAGATGCTCAGCTTGAATCTCTTCTCCGAGTAGATCATCGCCGTCATTTGTTAAATCATTCACATACTCCAAATCATCCTCATTCTCCAAATCATCCATGTCTTTATCTACATCATCTTCTGAAGTAGCTTGTTGTTCAATATCTTCATTCATAGGTATGTCTTCGATATCATCATTTTCAACATCATAAAGGTCTTCATTGTTATCTATATTAAAAAAAAAACAAGTAAGCACCGAAAGCATTAACGAATATACACTTAATAGTAATTTAATATCATATATATATAGTATTTGAAATTTATGTATAGTTACCATCAGATCTCAAGTCACGCTTCCCGTGGTCATGATCGTTGTCAATTGCAACTAAGTTTCTCTCAGTTGCAGTTAATCTCCCTCTGTTGACCGAATTTGGTTGATCATTTCTCTTTTGGACTTGGTCGGACTCCTGTACCCCTACTATTGCCCTCCTGTATCAATCTTTGTCCCTTTTGCGATTGAGATTATGAAGATGTTAGCCAACTGGAGACATTCGGAGCACTCATTCGTTTTTTGCTAAATTTTTATATCTAGTCATGGACTGTGGAGCAATGTATTTTCGATTCTGTTTCATGCAAGTAGAATTGTTAGAAAACAAACATAAAGAAAATATAGTAGCCAGATTTATTATTCGTACCTTTTTATTTGTTTGTGTAGCCGCTTCTTCTGGGTTATCTTCCTCAGCATTATGATGGAAGTCTGAACCCGGACATATAATCTGCATCTTTCTCACCGGTATCCGTTGGTTTCTTTTTCTTTTTCTTTTTTTTTGTCACTCTTTACTAGACTTGTCAAAGACTTAGCAATATTTTCCACTCCCAAAGCTTGTAATCTCTGTTGGTTTCTTGAATCCTTGTCCTTCTGGACATTTCATAATCATTCGTATTTCTCGTGGTGATTTGGCGTTGCATCCTGTTATTTTCCATAACTGGTGCACAAAACAAATAAAATTATTATGAGATTGCAAAGAACAATAGTCAATTGAGAACAACAAAAGCGAAATCAAATAACTATCTGTTACATGTTACAGAATGAAATACATTATCTACAAACAAAAAATAGACGCAAATCCTTCAGTTACATGTCACAGAATGAAATACATTAGCTAGAAACTGATATCAAATCACTATCACTATCACTACCCAAATCCTTTGACCCAACCTTACACAGGTATACCAACATTCATTTAAATTAAACAGAGCAACTTAAATACAACTTGTACCACATCACAAATAAGCAGCACTTATGATCACATATGAGACTCATCACAAGAGGTCAACCAAACACATACCCGAACCAACCATTTCCCACACTAACAATGTATAACAATAACAATGTATAACAATGATAATACCAATAATAATAACAATAATAATAACAATAATAATAATAATAATAATAATAATAATAATAATAATAATAATAATAACAACAACAAGAGAGGTTTGCATTACCTGTTGAGTCAGATCTTCATTCAAAAGTGAAAACCCACAATCCTTGTTTTGCTGCCCACATACAACCCTAAACCAAAACTGAGATTTTAACCGTCTGTGAAAAACGATTTCCATTAATAAAATAGAATTAAATATTTGAATTCCGAAAAGATATGCTTGATTTTCGCAGCGCCAAAAGTTATTTATGAATCTGAATTTTTCCCCAAAAATTTTAAGCGGGTTTATGTGAACGTGGGTGTGTAAGTTTTCCCCTAATTTTTAGATTATAATTAGATTTATAATTAAGGCAAAAATGCATATATATCCCTCCCAAAGTGAATAATTGCATATATATCCTTTGTTAGTGCAAATATTATGATATTTAATCTATACAGTCTCGTTGGTTTTGATTGATGACAAACATGTAACTTGTAATACATAACGTAAAATGTACAAGTTACTTGTAATTACATTTGTCTCAACATACATTCAACACCTCTCGATGTCTCAAGTCCTCGTATGTTACAACACAGGTTCGTACATGTTTGTTATGTGGCATTATGATCAAACCCATTAACAAATCATATAGAATGTTTAAAATACGTTTAGAGTCACTAAGTATTTTAATAGGTTAACCATTCTATTTAGAACCTCATTTTACATTTTGCATTCACAAGTATTTCAAAAGGTAACTAGACATTTTATTAACTAGTTACATAATACATTTAACTAGTTTACTTTGATAAACATTTTAATCTAAAAATGGAAATACATGTTACATCATGGCATGCATCATCTTTGAAATCCTTGGAAGATCTCTTGAATATATTGGTTAGATTGACACTCAATATATCAAATGTGATCTTGGTAAGATATGGTAAAATCTTGTAAAGATTTGAAGAAAGATTTTTTAGATTTCTTGTCAGGCACCCACGGCACAAAATGCATAAAGGCGGAACCCTTTATTTGGTACCGTGGTCCGTGGACGCTCCTGTCCCCTTTGCCTATAAATAGAAGCCCATTGTTTTCTCATTTCCTCACCACTTGAAAACACACCTTCTCCACCTTCTTGCATACATTTAGATCTATCATTAACAATGTAGTAACATACATTAAACACCCTAATGATCATGATCATAATGCTTCTAACATTCATCTTTGTTGTAAGCATACTCTACATTGATCAACCAAGGAAAGCTTGGAGATCTAGCCATCCCAACTCACCACAAGCTGAAGATCTATCACAACAAGTTTAGGGAACTTGTGATCTTCATCATGAAGGCTTCCTATCAATGGAAGTTCATTTAGAAGTAGTTATTCATATCCATTAGACATTTGGGTCATGGATCATTAGTGTAAACATCATTGCATCATAACAACACTTTCACCAAACTAGATTAGATGGTTTATGTGTTTGTGCCATAAAACACAAGGTTTGTTATGTTGGGCCATAAAACATATTGGGAGTGGTTGTACCCTTGTAAAAGAACTCGACATCTAGCTTAGTGTCGGAAATATTGTATAGGCGAGGTTAGGTTGGTTCTACCTCGAACTAGAACCCGGTATTTAGCTTTGTACCGGAAAAGTGTAGCGACGATTGTAAGGTTTTCTCCGCCGAGAAGGGAGCTTGTTGATTTAGTGAAGTAACTCTCGAGTTGGGTACTCGAGGAGTGGAGTAGGGCGGAAGGAGATCCGTGACCGAACCACTATAAATCCTCGTGTTCGGTTTGCACTTTCCTTTCTTTATCTCTTTACTTTTATACTTGCACTATACTATTGTTTGTGATGTGGTTTGATGTTCATGATTGTGTTACCATACTTTATATTAGTCACAAACAATAATTGGTACTTTCATATTATAACAAGCTTTATAAGCGATTTGATACTAAAGATCTAAAGTTTTTAAACGGTAACGTATTCACCCCCCTCTACGTTTCCACAATTGGTATCAGAGCCATGTAGCTCTTATTTTCAAAACAAATGGTTTTTAAAATAGAGTACGATCCATGTATCAAATTACCATTGAAGCGAAAAATAATATGAAAAATGTTTTGCTTGTTATACTTAGAAATTTTGTTGTTAAATGTAACTTTGTATACAAGCTTGAAGGTTTTCTTGTAAAATAAAATAAAAAGTTTGTTGAAAGAACTAGTAAGTATTGTATTGTGTGCTTATAGAAAATTTACGAAGAAATATGATTTTAAAGGAGTGTTTGGGATAACTATAAATTTAGTTGAAAAATCACCTCCGTAAATGTTTAAGATAAGTTACACAAGTAGATATGTTGTTAAATATGTGTATTATATGTTTACTATGAAATCTAGTAAGTCACACACGTTTTCTCTATGTCAAATACTAGTTTTGGTGAATCTGTCTCAGAGGACCACGGCACCAAATCTTATAAAGGGCGGATCCTTTTATTTGGTTCCGTGGAATCCGTGTGTATGCAGTATGCGATGGAGTTTTTGGGCAACTTCAAAAAATCATAACTAATTAACCGTAAGTTCGTACGAGTCGAGCCACCTATCATTTTAAAGGGAATTGAGTCTACTTTCATTTAAAAATACTCTCATAGCCTGAGTCTAATTTTAAATAAGTGAAATATACCAAATACTACAGTATGTCTAAAATATTGAGTTTCGCTTTAACATAAAAACTCAAATTTTTGAATAAAGCAATTTAAGTTGGTATTCTTAGAACTTTGATACAACTTCCTTTGAAACTAAATAATTTGGTAATATGTTTAAAGGAAACTAATCAAGCTTGGTATACATCGTCATATTTAAACGCAAAGTGACGAAAAGTGTCTTTCTTGTTATGCTATGCTAAATGACCACTTGTTTATGTTGTTTGCATATATGTTGCTTGCTTACTTTTCAAATTGTTGTTTACACTTGTTTGTTTGCATAATATAAGTGTCAATCTTGCCATGTTATTTATTCGTTTGTTTGACGATTTCTTGTTTATGCACAATAGGTTATTTGATAGATTTTGTGCACTAAGTTGGAAAATTGTTTTATCATCGCTCGTAGAATTAGATCACTTCATTTGCATAGGTTATACTAACATCTCGCATAACTTATGAAATGTCATAACTCACTTAGCAATAAGTACTAAGTAAATTAGTCAAGTACTTTGAAAAATGAAGGTTTTAAAAGAGTGTTTGGTACAAGGACAAAAACAATGTTGTATGATGTAATTTATATGTTTTCACTTCGTAGGATGATAAACTAACTTAAAACATTGATGTATGCTAACCGGTTCATGCAGGGGATAACACACGGGTGTTATCAAATTTTACCCATTTTCACTTATATGTGAAAATCGTTAGCCCTTGGTCAAAGTCTATGCTCCACTATGTTTATATATGTGTTATTGACTTTTCTAACTAGAAATGATTAATGTCACATGTTTTAAGCAAAAATTCAGGTTTCGGAAAACTCCCCGACACCTAAAAAATGGGTCCGTGAAGTTTTCTGGTGTCCACGGATTAGACGGCACCAAAAATTTGGTACCGTCTGTATGCATTTTGACACGTACCGCCGTTCTGCACAGCGGACCCGGCACCAAATTAAGGGTTCCTACTGTGCGAAAAAATTGGTGCCGTGGATTCTACAGGTAAGTTGTTTAATTTTACTAAATCTCGCAATCTAGATTACCAAATTTTGTTTCTAGGATAGTTGTTAATGCATATCTTTCATACCTCACTCAACACATCCTCAATGAATTAACTTAGGATGTTTGACATGATCTTAGACACTTCCATCTCATTAGAAACTACTATCTTTGTATGAATTAACATCAAGTGCATGAATCCTTAGTTCCATAAATCGACACATTCAGGATGGTCATTTTCACACCTTCACTGTTACTTTTCCTTAAGCTTAGCATTTCTCAAAGCAAAGTCAAAATGACTAAATATTTAACCTCAAATAAGACACTTAAGAAAACCACTAGGATTAGCATTCGATCTTGTTGCTACATTAACTTGAACTCTTCATCCTTTGACTCATTACCTCTCACATCTCATCACCCATTCAAGATGTGAACTTTCTAAACTTAAGTACTCCAACTCCACCACCAAAATCACCCACCATTATTACTACTTCACAACCATCTCAAAACACCTCACTACCAAAGTCTCCAAAGCTTGTCTCAATCAACTTTGTGCCACCACCACCACATCTCCTCACCCACGTTTGGATGACTTAGATGACTTACCGAGACTAACAAATCTGGACTCATTATTTGCTAAGGTATCATACACAAGTCTATCATATGACTATAGATATTGTTTTGTATCTACATGTATTGCCTCACTTGGTTAACATGAAAATAATGTGTCATCCTTCAAGACGATAAGTATTTACATAGAGTCATAACTCACGTATGTTAAAGACATACTATCAAGTCTTGTTATACTTGAGTTCAATCTAAGCTTTATAATCTCAACAAATTAGGATTGACAACTTAAGTATTTCATCAGAAATATTCAAGTATATGTTGATTGTAGTCATTAAAAGTCATATTCGAAAAATCAACACCCAAGTATTTTAACAACACATGTTGAAACACTTATCCAAAACCAACAACCCATTGTGCCACTTATCCTCTCGACACCTACTTACCTCCCTCTTCCATCTTTTGGCACCATTAAAATTATTTTACCGTGAACTTCAAGGCATCAGCGCTAAAATCAGCGTCCCCTTTTTCGAGGTGAACCTATACCTCAACCCCTAAGCTTCATAGACATAACCAAAACTTCAAGCACTTCACCCACTAGTTGTAGCAACCAATGAACCATAAGAATTAGTATCCGTACTTTTGTGTTCAACATCTATGGACAAATAATCAACCTAAGTACTCCCATAGCACAACAAACCCCTACATCACCACATCCTTATTTAGACACACTAGAAGACCTACCACCTAGATCAACCAATCCACCATCCTTACCATCATTTGAATTCGTTGAGTGTATGTATTGCTCAAAAAAAATCAAATGCACGTTGAACAAACTCAACATTCTTTCCCATATAAGGACTTAGATAATTCATTATGGCTAGAACCTCAACTATCAAATAAGCATGGTGCTCTTGGTAATTGTTGTCAATTTCCACTAGGTATAAGTAGTACTACCTTCACAAATTATCAAAGTATTAGTAATACTTTGTCGTTAAACTTCTGCATAAATTTTGTTAAACCTCAAATCAACATTTTAACAACATATGTTAAAATGCAATCTCAAAGCCAACATCATACACCCCAAGCAACAATGACTCTTGAGGAGTATACATAAGAAACTCGAGTGAATTCATCTTGTCATCATCTAGTGAATATAATCTTGAGACCAAGTTTATTTAGATGGGACTATCCGATTCAAACACTTTGGCTTCATATCTTCATTTAGGAAAACATGATGTTTTGAAGAACATTATGACTAAGATTCATGCATTAAGCTTTCATTTTGTTAAAAGGATATTGTATATCCTATGCATCACTCTTGCGACATAAATAGTTGTGTTACAAGAGATTTCATTACACCTCATTGGCTAAATGATCTTGAAACAAACATCTACAAGTTCTATGAACTAGCATATCCAATTCATCTTGTCATACTTGTTTTCATAAGCATGATAACTTTATCCCATGGGATAATCTCATTTGTTGAAAGATACTATTTATTTCCTTTCAAGTGTACATCATAACCTAACCTTGCTCAAACCTTGTGCACATCCAAGGTTGAAACTACACATCTCTAGAACATACACATGATCTATTGAAGTTAGTAACCTTATTTAGATTCTTGTCAAATAAAGTTCCAAAGAACTTTCTTGAGAACATTCTTAATTTAACATATTCCATTCCCTAGTCTTAGATAATCAATCACTTTTAAAGTATACACTTCAACATAAAAGATGTCATCCATTAGATCATACAATTAGCTTTGTAATTTGAACAACCTTAGATTCTAAACACAAGATTAAAACACATTGTTTATCAAACACACCATTGTTAAAATTCATGTGTATAACATGACGTCTTCATCACCTTAGTTATATTGCATATTAGTTAAGTCACATTAAGCCAAGTATTGGTAAACTATCATCTTTTATGCACTTTAATATGCAAAAGTAGGAGTTCCCATCTTTCTAACATGAGAATGACTACTGGAGAACCTATTGCACTAGAAACTCAATTTGACCTAACGGTTGAATTGCTTTCTGGAGAGAAGTTGGGTATGTGGAATCACCCGTAAAAATGGTCGTGTTTAGCCTTAATTGAGCACCGCTAGTAATAGTCTCATATTCATTCTCCAACTTGAAAAATCTGTATTCCTATACTTGCCTAAAGTAAGTGTTAAAACATTGATAGTTTGCCTCGCCTTAGGAATACTAATCAAACAAGTAGTATATATGACTTTTCTTTTAAAACCACTTGCATTGCACTTACATGTGTTGATTACTTGTTCTTGTTTGATACTGATAAGTTGATTTGACATTATCTTAGTGTTTGATAACTAGTCAAATGTGTAAACCTTAGTACGGTTTTTTTATAATGCTTGTATCCTTGTTTCATGCTACTAAACGTTTAAAACCTAAACTTTATTTGCATGATACTTACTTTTGAATTATCCTTAGCATGATTAACATGTTACTTATGAACTCATAATATGTCATTTTGATATGTGATAATTTTGATATGATATATTTGTGTTTGAAAGCTATTAGTTGGCATTCATTATATCTATGTGTAGTACGATCTAAATGATACATGCTCCAAATTGTTATGTCTTAAACATGGCTTGCATGACTCTCTCATCTTGTTTCTTTTGTCACATAATTTGTTTGCTACGTGTGCACATATAATATGTCAAAGTGCTTTTGGTATGACAAACTTTTAGAAGCCTTTTTATTTTACAAATTAATCACATAGATTGTTGTAATTTATAAGAAGTATGCTTATCGTCTAAGTCTCGACAAAACAATCTCAAAATGAAATGTCTTGAATAAAGTTGTATTCTTGCATAATATGATTGTCTTGATGCTATCTTGTATGGTGATTTCTTGTCTACTAAGTGCAATGTGTTGTTTTTGCTTATATAATATGTTATCATTTGATTTCTATCATGTTAACATCTTTTGTCACTAACAAATTTGTTTTGTAGGTTGATAACAAATTATTTGTTATCTCAATTGGTTTTAACTTTTATATGCTCATTTTGCATAATCCCCTTTATTGCTACGTAGATTAGTACTATGCTTTATGGGACCCCTACACTTGCATATAGTTTAAAAGCATATAGAATTAAGTTCTAGAGGGTTGGCTTTGCATTTTTGTCTTTCAACCGACCTCTTTCCAAATCTCAATTTAAGCTTCCGCTTTCCAAAAATCATCTCCATCATTATTTAGTTATAACAATACTCTAATCCTCTTCACTTCCTATTAGGAAACCACATGCCTCATCATACGATCATCTCATATTAATCGAGAAGAGGTATGTGACTTTAAGGATGAAGTTCATTGTATGCTAACCATCATCCAGAAAAACATCACTAATCTCACCTCTTTCGTTACCAAAACCTCCTAAACACTTTGTTGTCATTCCTTATTTGATACATTACACATTATGTTGGATGTCCACCAATTAAGGGGAGAGAAATCCATTCACATAATTGTCTTTTGTCAAATTTTATGTCTCTTAGACTCTAAAATACCAACACATAGGCAAACACCACTTAGCTAAAACCGGTTCACGAAACCACAACTAGTTCAACCTTTTTAACCTTATATCACAAGTTTGCACCAATACCTCATCAAGTGAAAAACACATCATGTGTTTTACAAACTTCCTCATCTCCACAATCAACGAATCTAGGATTTTCCTTAAACTAGCACCTTACAACTTCACTATCTAGAACACCATCATAGGATCTTATCCTTTTCTCGCTTGACATATATCATGCATGTCATTGTCAATGCAAACGATATATTAATCAAAACAACCATTTCCAACACGTTGGTCCATCCAACTCTCACTTATATGATGTCATTCTCATCCTCATATAGGTACTCCTTATTATTATTATTATTGTATTTTCCATTTGTCACTTCTTTTCAAAGTGATAATCATCCATGTCGGTCAAAACCATGCTAATACTACCTTTCCCATTGTCACCTAGAATAGGTCACTTTTATAATTCGTGTCAATCAATGAATGGATTTATCTTCATGTTATCACTTTTATATATTCTTAGATAGAACGCATTATTGATTACTCTTGGGTTGAAGCATATGAGAACTTGCTCAAAACAATAGGTTGTTAGCATCAATAAATCATTCAAATCATAACACTTATGCATCATTGAAATGTCCATTCATATTTTTTTTTCTCTTAGCTTTGGTCACTTGACATGACGAAAGGATTGCATGAGTCCATATTTTTATATTTGCTATACATACGAGTTTCTAACTCCTTAATAGCTTCCTACCTAATCATCACCACCTTCCATCACCACTTTCACTAATCATCACCACCATGGATTAGCGAAAACTTACTTTTGTAAATCTCGAGTCATCTACCATCACCACATGAATCCTACTAGTAAACCGACACCAACACTAGCACCACTAGTGGCACACCTAGTGGGAGACTTCATATCTTCTTTCTAGGAACTATTTTGTAGGTTTTATCATATTATATTCTCACTTTTCTTATGATTGTAATTAGGAGACTACACTTCATGAGATCTTTGATTATATCATTTATCACATATATACATCTTATTTTTCTTTGTGAAAAGATGAAATATATTGCACTAATGTTTTTCATTGTAGGTTCATCATCATATACACTCGATTGTATATAATTTACTCATCTAAGGATGAAGTTTGCATCAATTATTTTTCTTATTTTAGGTGCTTCTTGACATCCTAGAACAAGGAGGAATATCCTTTAAGCACTCATATTGCATCGTCTATACACTTGGTTGTATATGACATATTTGTCTAAAGACAAAGCTTCTATTATACTAATATTTATTTTGAAGGTTCATCTTGACGCCCTAGAGCAAGAGGAGCTTCCGTCAAGAATTTACTGAATGCATCTTATACACACTTTGTTGTATATCACTTACTCGTTCAATGACGAATATAGTTTTGCACTAATATTTGTTTTGTAGGTTTTAATCATACCCTGACGCCTCAAACAAGGGGGAGCAACCGTCAGGGGGAGCATGCACGCATTTAGCATCATTCTCACTTTTCAACAAGCATTTGTGCTTCGATAAAAGTGGAGAAAATAGGCTAACATTGCTATGCCTTTTTCTTTTCATATATTTCTCATAATTTTTGTTGCATAAAACTAACCTTGATGTAGGTTAAGCCTCTTTATTTGATCCATGGATCCGCTACCAAACAAGGGTCGGATTGAAGTAGACGATTTAACTTCACTAGGGATGATGCAAGCTCCTTTTGGGAGAAATAAGTTAAACTCAAGGACACGCCCTTTTTGTTTCGACAAAAGGGGGAAAAGAGTGTAAACGGAGAAGGTAATGTAAAGGTAGTAAGGATACAAGTAACTTTTTACATTTTACTTTCTATTACGTTTACATATCTTTGTCATCATCAAAAAGGGGGAGATTGTTAGTGCAAATATTATGATATTTAATCTATACAGTCTCGTTGGTTTTGATTGATGACAAACATGTAACTTGTAATACATAACGTAAAACGTATAAGTTACTTGTAATACATTTGTCTCAACATACATTCAACACCTCTCGATGTCTCAAGTCCTCGTATGTTACAACACAGGTTCGTACATGTTTGTTATGTGGCATTATGATCAAACCCATTAACAAATCATATAGAATGTTTAAAATACGTTTAGAGTCACTAAGTATTTTAATAGGTTAACCATTCTATTTAGAACCTCATTTTACATTTTGCATTCACAAGTATTTCAAAAGGTAACTAGACATTTTATTAACTAGTTACATAATACATTTTACAAGTTTACTTTGATAAACATTTTAATCTAAAAATGGAAATACATGTTACATCATGGCATGCATCATCTTTGAAATCCTTGGAAGATCTCTTGAATATATTGGTTAGATTGACACTCAATATATCAAATGTGATCTTGGTAAGATATGGTAAAATCTTGAAAAGATTTGAAGAAAGATTTTTAGATTTCTTGTCAGGCACCTACGGCACCAAAATGCATAAAGGGCGGAACCCTTTATTTGGTCCGGTGTCCGTGGAGCTCTGTCCCCTTTGCTATAAATAGAAGCCCATTGTTTTCCCATTTCTTTACCACTTGAAAACACATCTTCTCCACTTTCTTGCATACATTTAGATCTATCATTAACAATGTAGTAACATACATTAAACACCCTAATGATCATGATCATAATGCTTCTAACATTCATCTTTGTTGTAAGCATACTCTACATTGATCAACCAAGGAAAGCTTGGAGATCTAGCCATCCCAACTCACCACAAGCTGAAGATCTATCACAACAAGTTTAGGGAACTTGTGATCTTCATCATGAAGGCTTCCTATCAATGGAAGTTCATTTAGAAGTAGTTATTCATATCCATTAGACATTTGTGTCATGGATCATTAGTGTAAACATCATTGCATCATAACAACACTTTCACCAAACTAGATTAGATGGTTTATGTGTTTGTGCCATAAAACACAAGGTTTGTTATGTTGGGCCATAAAACATATTGGGAGTGGTTGTACCCTTGTAAAAGAACTCGACATCTAGCTTAGTGTCGGAAATATTGTATAGGCGACGTTAGGTTGGTTCTACCTCGAACTAGAACCGGTATTTAGCTTTGTACCAGAAAAAGTGTAAGCGACGATTGTAAGGTTTTCTCCGCTGAGAAGGGAGCTTGTTGATTTAGTGAAGTAACTCGAGTTGGGTACTCGAGGAGTGGAGTAGGGCGGAAAGGAGATCCGTGACCGAACCACTATAAATCCCCGTGTTCGTTTGCACTTTCCTTTCTTTATCTCTTTACTTTTATACTTGCACTATACTATTGTTTGTGATGTGGTTTTATGTTCATGATTGTGTACCATACTTTTATATTAGTCACAAACAATAATTGGTACTTTCATATTATAACAAGCTTTATAAGCGATTTGATACTAAAGATCTAAAGTTTTTAAACGGTAACGTATTCACCCCCCTCTACGTTTCCACATCCTTTGTACAAGTTTTTTCTGCACATAGTACAATGGTTTTTATGCATGCTTTGGATATATATGCAATTTTACATTTTCGGGAGGATATATATGCAAAAGCCCCTATAATTAAATTAACTAATAGTAGTATATAGTATATGAAATGTATTATATTATTGTATATATATAATATATAAGTATTTTATTGTATGTGAAACTAAAAATGAAGTAGATTTGGCATTAGTTTTCCGACTTCTAGTCAAACAACAATATCAATGTGTTGAAGTAATAGAGTCTGTTGTATCTTCTGCCCGAAATGGGCGGCTCCAGATAGTTCATTTGTTTTACCGGAGCGTTGGCCATAAATGTTGCTATTTTCTTCTGAGGCGGGATTTATCCTCGTGGTCTACGTTTGTTAAAGCGTATCGCATCTAGTTGACGAAGATAAAAGTGAGATGTGGAATGATAAACCACACTAGAGTCATATATGCCATTGGTGCATCAATGAGACGGACATGCATGGAACCTTATGAATAATGAAATGGCTCGGGTTTTAAACTTGGAGTCGAGATATCATATCATAATCGAGTGTCATATCAAAGGTTCATATCAATGTTGCAAATTAAAATCGCGAATCAGTAGTGGTGATGGAAACCACCTTGTAGGTTATGTCCGATTCAGGCGGGATGAATCGGTGATAGGGTATAATTTGATGTATAAGTAAATTAATTAATACTACCCATTATACAATATATGAAAAGTATTGTATTATTGTATATATATATAATATATAGGTATAGGTATTTTATTGTATTTGAAACTAAAAAAGAACTAGAGTATTACGATTAAGTTGCTTTCGGGTTATCAATAAGGCAGTTTGGTAGGTGGGTGTTGCTTTGGATTTGGGATTGATTTGGTAAAAACGTAAAGTTTATGAAATAATAACTTTGAAAAAACTAATATGAATAACTCTCAACGGATCGGATCGATTCATTTATATCGTCAAGAGTTTTTACGTAAGTCGACTTCCCATGACGTCACATTAGGGGATGCTTTGTATCCTATATTCTACACATATTGAACGGAGGAATTGTCCTTGGCATTTCTTGAGGCCAATATCGCGAGGTGATCATAAAGTGCCGACTATTATGATTGAATGTATTGCTTAAGCATGAAGTCATAGATAGAACATAATCAACCACAGCCGAAACATAACATATCATATCATATAACATATAATCCATGGCGTAGATAACATAGTGGCCAAACATATACTTGAGCTCATATGAAGATTAGGTCATTAAGGTTCATCAAGGTCGACAACAGGGCAATATCACTTGGTTCATATGACGAAATTGTAGCGTCGGGTTGTTCGGTTAGTTTGGTTTCATTCAATTTGAAAATAATAATCATGAATATTTTAAAAATAATATTCAAAATAACCATTTATAAAGATGAAGTGATCTTTTTGAAATTCACGGGTGAAAAGGTTAAACGGGTTTTTGGTTGACACAGTCCACCCTTTTTAAATACAAAGTTGCCACATTAAGAAAAAAGCTTAAACGGGTTAGATGGGTGACCCAAACAGACCCAATTAATTTATTCACAACCCGAACCTACCACGATTAATAAACGGTTAGATGGGTTGACACAAATTAATTTTATTCACAACCCGAACTTTCTACGATTAATACGGTTAGATGCGACCCAAACAGGCGAAATATATTTATACTTCAACACGAGTTACTAGTTCCTCTCTTGTTATTGCTTCAAACTGCTGATGGTTACACTTTGAGTCATCCCAATTAAAATAATAAGCATAAATATTATGGGAACGCGTAAGTTTTCTAGACCTTTGATTTTTCTGCAGTCTCTTCAGTTGTCATGATTACTTGTTTTAATTATTTCATTTCTCATTAATACTCTTAATTTTTCAGTTCATGCATCTACCCTTTATATATATGTTGGTTTTATTTTATTTTTGAGTTCATCCATATACTTTTTCAGTTCATAACTTTTCACTATATACAACCCTAATTGAAAATATGCATAAGCCATACTTGAAGGAACTGAAAGATCTTTGTGGGTCTGAAAAGCTTCATGATTGTTTCATTTTTCTCAATATTAATGAGATACCTACGAATGAGGTCAACATGAAATATTTGACGTCGAGAGCGACATGAGAATGCAAGTGGATAAGAGAACATAACTTGAATAATGGAGGTGTTTTATTTGAATCTTGATGAAGAATGGCGGTGAGGATGTTTATGATTCAATGCATGAAGTCCAGCTCATTGAGAGGCGCTTGGTTGAATCTCTTGCAAGTGTTGTGTGATTTTTAGAGAGTTGATAACATTGAAGAAGGAGACCATTGAGATTACGGAAGTATGAAAAAGAATGAAGGTAGTTGTTGGGTCTTTGTAGTTTTTTGTATGCGATGGTATCATGTTGTTGGGTTATGTACTTATTTTGATGAAAACTTGTTATGTATTTATGTTGAAGGGGATGGTTTGTGAACAATGGTTTTACGAACAATGGTTTATGATAACTTATTATGGTTAATATTTTAATGGTATGTGCATATTTATGTTTAATGGCGTTTGTTGTTTTTGTTATGTGTTTTGATGATAATCCGTATGTGCTTATGTTGCTTATGTTGATAATATGTGATTGTTAGTTGTTATTGTTAAATGTTGGTTGCTTTTGTTTATATGTGTTTAATTTAGCCTAGTACAAGCTTATGTATCATTATTATGATTTAGATTGATCATTTGCCTTTTAATTTTGTTAACTCGGTTATTAAGGGGTGTTTGTTTACTGTGTTGTTTTCAACTGTGGTAGTTGCCTTTTCACTTGTTTATCGCACACTATGACTCTAGGTGATATTAGAACTAGTAAAACTATAAAACCAATGTTTGAAATAGAGAAAGTCAAAATCAAATTACCTTCACTCTAGGTCCACTATTGGGACATGTGAGGATCAAATATCACCCACTTGGTCTAAATCTTGTTCATGTATCTTAAATTAGTGTTATCATAGCTTAAATTATCATAATTAGTGCATCGGATCAAAACAAGTTTCATTAAAGTCAAGTTTAAGTTCAAATCAAAAAGTCAAAATGGTATGTTAGTCAGAAACTCAGATCTTGGGAGAATTTTGTGAATTTTGTGTTGAGATTCAAGTCTTGAGATTTTTACATGTTGAAATTCCCCATCTAAGCTTTTGAATCCCACAGTTAGCTTATTTTATGATTTTTTCTCTGGCTTAGGTGATAGTTCAAAGTGACTGCAGGGCTAACCATTGCCGCACCGGGCATCACTCAAAAACCCCAACATTCCATGTGTAGCTTCTTCATTAGTCGCCCTACAGTGAGCTTATTGGTTTTGAAATCCAATAAGCTCATCTATAAAGTTAGGGGCTTATTTCAAACTTTGAGCTTATTAGATGGGTGCAGAGATAGCTTTTGTTTGTCTAATTCCACCCATACCTGATGATCAGTGTGTTGACCACAAGTTCAAGCCCTCATCAAGTGCTTATTTCTGGGACCCAAACCTTTAGTTGTTAACAATCAATGACAATAGTCCCATTTTATGTAAAATTAGTTGTTAGAATCAATGAGAATCCTATTCTTTGTTTGTATAACTCTTTCTTATACATTTCTTATTTAAATTTAGGTAATTTTAACAGCTTCTTGTTATTTATATTTTTCACTTTGAGATCTCAAAACAACCATGCTTAAGGGTGTTTGGCTCAAATGGGTCAAACGGTCAATATGGCTTATCACTCTTTGAAACAAATGCCCATATTAAGAGCTTAATTTAACTTTATTCCTTTATTTGTTTTCTCTTACGTTTTTGTTTCCTTTAGTAGCTTGTACTATTGACTAGAAAATTCAGGCTTAATTGGGATTCTAGATCTTATCTTGTTGCTTTAATTTGATCGCTAATCACCCATTAGAATTTGAGATGCCCCGCACTCAGGTCATTTTCATTTAATCAAAAGCATGGTTTTGACTCCAAATGTCTTCTTTTTTTATTGCATCCCAAGTAACATTGTTTAGAGACTTAACACTTGTATCCTTTTACCAGGAACTTGTTCAACTTGTTCAACATTTTTGCCTTTTGACTTCTTGCCTTTTGACTTTTTGGCTTCTGACTTTGTTAATCCTTTGAATTTCCAATTAAGTGGAAAGTAATCAGCTAAGATGACTTAACTCATCTTCACAGCTTGACATAGGTGATGATTTTGAGCTTCAAATGGTTATATACGCAACAAAATAATACTCATTTAGATTTTGAAATGCTAGGAACAAGCATTCTAGTCATATTCTAATACAAGCTAATACTATAGAGAAACAATTGCAAAGTATTGCTTGAGTATGACTATCATAACATGCTATTAACTACTCATTCTCTGCAACTTCAATTCCCATTTAGCTTCAACCTTTGATAACAATCTGTAATGCATCCATTACTATCTCAGCAAACATCAACAACTGAAATGCATCCACACATATATCCCTTAACAAGCATTTCATTAAACAAAGGTGTACATCAACCTACATAACAAGCATTTCATTACACAATTTTTGACAACATAACAGCAATAACCAAACACAAAACAACAACAATTTTCTTAAAAAAAACCACACTAGACTTGCTTTCTTTCAACTCCAATTCAGGCAGAAACGTTTCATTCTCCATAGTTTATTTTTGAAACTCAATCTCCTTTCGAATCTCTTATTTTTCCATACTTGTCTTCTTTCAAATGTTTTCCTTTTGAATCAATTAAAACCTCTTGTTTGTAATAGTCATTAGGCAACTCGGATCTAGCCATTAAAATGTCTTACATTTTGAACCTATATGGTACAAACAACAAACATCACTAATATCAAGCATCCAAGCGCATTATAATACTCAAGCATCCAAGAAAACTTACATTATAATACTCAAGCATCCAGGAAAGCGCCTTAAAGGGAAATCAATTGTCCATGAAGTCCGCCTAATTACTTTTTGCAATTTTGACTTTTAATTTCTAATTTTAGATATAAATTAGTTTATCTAGCTTTGAAGTAATAATTAGGCAATTAATTAAGAAATAGCTTAAAATAAATTGTAAAAGTATTTCTAATTTTAAGATCCAAATCCACATCATTCCACCATCCAAAATTGCCAACAGGAATCACCACCATCATCAAAACAACATATGTGGTTAATTGAATTAGGCTCCCTTTCTTTTTGTTGAAATTATATGTGGTTTTCTGTGGTTAATTGAATTAGGTTTAAGATGGATACGAGTTGGATGTCTTTACCTAGATTTACCATTGAATATAAAAAAGGTCTTGACGACTTTCTTGATCATATATATTCTATAATGAGGAAAAAATGGACCGATTTCATGTCCATGTATTGATTGTGTGTCAGGATATGGGTAGATCGGACGGAGGCTACAACACATCTGTTATGTGTCGGGTTTATGAAAGGTTATACAATTCCACCTTTCAGTTCCAAATCAAGTGATGCTCCAATGTTGGATGCTGAAGATGACATGCAAGGGTTGGTGAATGATGCCTTCCATCGGTTTGGTGATGACACACTAACCGATGACATGGGAACACAAACTGAAAGTATGAGTATGCCAAACCTAAAGGCGAAAAAATTTTATAAAGTGTTGGGAGAGGCAAAGAAACCACTATATCCTGGGTGTAAGTTATCAGTTCTTTCTTTTATCATTAGACTATTTCATGGTAAGTGTGTTGGGAAATGTAGTGATAATGGTTTCAGCAAGATTCTAGATACAATGAGGAAGCCTAGATGCTTCTATACCAAAGTCATTGTATGAACTAAGGAAGATAATTCGAGAGTTAGGACTTAGTTATGATAAAATTGATGCATGTCTAATGATTGTATCTTTGTCTTTGGAAAGAAAACATTAATAAAACAGAATGTGATATATGCCATACGTCCAGGTATAAGCAGTAGAGATGATTGATTGTGAGATGAGTCAACGCGGTGATACCGTAAGAAGATGGAGCAAAGGTGTTGCGTCATTTTCGCTACACACGATTGCAAATGTTATTTATGTCATAAGCGGTAGCCTCCATGAGATGGCATGAAGAAATTCAATACGAAAGATGGTTACTTGAGACATCCTGCGATTCGGCATGGAAAGCATTTGATTTTAAGTATGATAAGTTTGCCAAAGAATCTCGTAATGTCTGGCTTGGTTTAGCGAGTGATGGGTTTAACCCTTTTGGAACAATGAGTGTTTCTCATAGTACATGGCCTGTTGTTTTGACGCCATATAATCTACATCCTTGGATGTGCATCAGAGAAACCTTATTTCTTCGCGTTACTTATACACGGCCCATCTGCTCCGGGAATAATAGATGTCTATATGGGCAGTTAGTTCTTTGAGCTAAAGGAGTTGTGGGATCGTAAAGGAGTAGACACTTATAATGCATCAACAAAGTAACTTTAGGATGCGTGCTTGTTTGTTATGGACGATCGGTGACTTTCTGCTTATGCAAATTTATCCGGATGGAGCACCAAAGGTAAACTTGCATGTTCTAACTGCCATAAACATACAAAATCAACAGCGAGTCATGGCAAAAACAATGTTTTATGGGACATCGTCGATATTTGCCTACTGATCATGCTTTTAGAAGAGATACAAACTCTTGTGATGGCATAGAAGAACGAAGACAACAACCCGAGTGGCTTAACGGACAAAAGTACTTGATGAGTTAGATGGTTTTGAAGTTAAATTTGGAAAACTTGTGAAGAGCGGTTACCTTAGTAATTGGAAGAAGAAGAAAAGTATTTTTTTTGAGTTCACGAATCTTTGAAAAGATAACTTGCTACGCCATAATCTAGATGTAATGCATATTGAGAAGAATGTTTGTGACAGTGTCTTTGGAACGCTAATGAATCTAGATGGGAAGACCAAAGATCATATAAAAAACACGCCTAGATTTACAAGAAATGGGCATTAGACCTGAACTTCATCCTATAGTTCAAGATAACAAAAAAGTTTATTTGCCACACCTTGTTTCTCAATGGATAAAAAAGAAAGATATTTTTTGTCGGTGTGCTTAAGAAGGTGAAAGTTCGGATGGTTATGCAGCTAATATATCAAGATCGTGAAGTTAAAACCTCAAAACTATTTGGACTTAAAAGTCATGATTGCCATATTTTGATGCAGCAATTGCTTCCCATTTCCTTGCGAAATGTGTTGCTAAGCCGTGCTTTACTCTTTGTGATGAGGCTATGTGTTACTATAAACAATTATGCGCAAAGGTTCTTAATCCAAATGATTTGGTTCAAATGGAAACCGGGATTGGAAAAATACTGTGATTTAGAAAGTTTTCGCCATCATCTTTGATGTCATGGTTCATCTTTGGTTCATCTTGCTGAGAGGCCGATTAGGAGGGGACGGTTCATTACCGTTGGATGTATCAATCGAGGGTGCACATTACTATTATAGTAATACCTTTATTAAAATATTATTGAATCTAAAATTATTGGTTTTGATATCTCAGGTATTTAGCTACATTAAAATCTTCACGTCTTGGCTTGAGGAATAACCGGGAGGGTTCCATTTACTTGAGGATATCTAATTTGAAGAGTGTGTGTGGACTTTTGTTCATTGTACTTATCCATTGATGTTGAGACCGTACATAATAAGACAAGTCGAAATAATGATGACGATGGTTATGAGGATGTTTTCCTATCTTTTCTATGGTAGGGTCGACGATTGGTCTACAAAGGTAGAAATGATGGAACTTGACATTTTGGCTAAAAGCATTCATATGTGTTGTTCAATTGTAGTAAAGTTGATGAATTTCGAACGTAAGTAATTATATTAGTTGTGAGTTTCATAAATTATATTATCGATTAATAATTGTGGTTGTTATCATCATTATCATCAGGTAACAACTGCGGTGAACAAAGCGTTGGTTCATCATCAAATGTCGGAGAAAACGTAAGCGTGACATTCAACGTTTATAGTGAGACTTTTAGTCGTGGTTTCAAGATCATGTAAGGCATATACAGGTTTATACTTTTGAAAAATAATTATAATGACATAGCATTTTAGACCTACTAATAACAAACAATTAACATATCTTGCCTATTTGGGTTGAGGAGCTACATGCTAGAGGGATCACGAGAATCACGAAAGTCTAAGGTGCTTGGCAAGTGGTCCATCACGAGTATGTGAAAATATAGGGATTTATCATAAATGGTTTTACGATTTCACACAAAAGATGTAGAACATAATAGGAAAACGGAATAGTGGGGTTAATCTTGAGGCCATGACAAACATTACTTTCGAGTGCTACAGATAACAATCCTATCGCGGGATATGTAACTTACTACGGGGTTTTGAATGATATAATTGAGTTGGAGTATGTTATTGACAAGAAAGTAGTTTTTGTTAGATTGTGATTGGATTTCCGAATGGTTCAAGGAAAAAGAAGATGACAACGGGTTTACTCTATTGAATTTTGAAGGATTGAAGGCTCATAACGAGCCTTTTATACTATCTTCTCAAGCACATCAAGTATTTTACGTTGCAGATAGTGTTGACAAAGGATGGCAAGTTGTGATCAAGACAGAGCCCAGACATGTTTATGACATGGATGAACAAACAAGTCTTGATGACGTGGAAACACATTTGCAAAGTGACTCATTTATGTGTCCTCAACATGACCGAAACAATGGATATTGAATTGGTTAGAGGTGGTTTCGATGGAACTGTTGTGGACAACAATGACTTAGTTATTCTTTGATGAAGGATCCAGTTGAAGAAGCTTAATGATTTCAATTAGCTAAATAATAATAGTCCCTGTTTTATGTAAAATTAGTTGTTAAGAATCAATGACAATCCTCATTCTTTGTTTGTATAACTCTTTCTTATACATTTCTTATTTAAATTTAGGTAATTTTTAACTTTTAGCTTCTTGTTCTTTATATTTTCACTTTGAGATCTCAAAACAACCACCTTAAGGGGTGTTTTGGCTCAAATGGGTCCAAGCGGGTCAATATGGCTTATCCTTGTTTGGCTCAAATGCCCATATAAGAGCTTAATTTCTGCTTATTCCTTTGTTGTTTCTCTTCGTTTTTGTTTCTTTAGTAGCTTGTACCACTAACTAGAGAATTCTGAGCTTAATTGGGATTCTAGATCTTATCTTGTTGCTTTAATTTGGTCTGCTAATCACCCCATTAGGACTAAGATGCCCTGCACTCCTCATTTTTGTTTTTAATCAAGCCTAGTTTATTTTGTGAGTGCAATTCTGGCTTAGTATAGTACAGCAATAATGCACCAAATTAACCATTATCATTCATAGATAAGGACAATACAAAGACAGATAACCCATACATAACTTCCAAAAGATTGAGACATATAACAATACAAAGACAGATAACAAGTGTCCTATTATGGTGTATCAAGGTTTGATACCCAAGTATCAAGTGTCATACTAACTAATGTTTAAATAAAACTTTTGTAAATAAGCGTTCTAAAAAACTGATGTTTTATGACTCAAATAAAGGAGTGTTCTATTATGGCGTAGGATAATAAAACCACAACAAATAAGCGTACTATAAAGGTTAATGTTAAAAGACACAGTTGTCAAGGGTCCTGTTAATTTTTGTTCAAATAAAACTTTTGCAATTAAGCGTTCTATAAAACTGAATAAGCGTTATAAAAAGCGGATGTTTCACGACTCTAAAAAGATGTGCCATATTGTGGTGTATCATAAACAAACTGTTGGAATCACTCCTAGACTGTATTTCAAGTATTTATATTTCATATGTAATAGGTAGCTTATTATGGCCTTTATGTTTGTTTAAGGTCTAGCTTATGTAGAAGGCCCATAAGCTTAGGCCCAAGCCCATATAAGAAAGGATGGGAACTAGGAGTGTTGCCCTAGCTTCCCTCTTATAAATACTCTTGTAAACCCTCATTTGAGGGTTGGTTGTTCAAGTTTTCTTTTCACATACATCTTACGCCTAACCATGCTACTCTTATCGTGTATGTGTGCTTGTTTACTTGTTCAATCGCCTTATCTCTTTCTATATTACTTGCGTTTGTAAAACTAGTGACCTAACAGTGGTATCAATCGCCTACTAGTTGGGTGAATCGTTTTGTTTTTGAAGTGGGTTTTGGTCCTACGCGTAAAACTAACGAGTGATACTTTGGTTCGCTTACAAACTTGTTTTTTACACTTTTTAATCCAAGATTCTTGTACTTTCAATGTTTTAAGGTGTTAAAATACTTGTTTTTGGCAAAAAGTTTCAACCTTTACGCGTGGATCTTAGTTTTTAAGCTTGTTTTACGAGGGTTTCATTCTACGCTTAACTGTTTTAGAAGCTTTGGTTCATCAAGTTTCACACTTTTGTGTATTTTGGTGTTATTGAAGCTATTTTATCACACAAAAGCTGGTTTAGAAACACTTTTGGACAGAATCAAAGTTTTGAGCATTTCTACGCGTAGTAAAACCCTAAAACTACGCGTAAGTGCTTCCTTGGTTTGATCTTCATTTTCTGGTTTATTCCGTGTTTTCTTACTTGGATAAGTCTGAAAATACGTCGACTTTGGATATCTTTTGCACCGTGATAGTGTAAAAGATCATTTGGGAAAAACCCTAAAATTACGCATAAGCATAAGCTACGGCGTAGAAATCTACGCATAAGATTCACTTTACGCGTAAACTCAGTTCTACGCATAAGGTAATCCTACGCCTAACTTTCTACGCCTAACTTTTGTCTACGCATAACTTTAGTGTTTTTATCCTACTTACGCGTAAGCTAAATCCCACGCGTAACTCCTTATTGTTACGCGTAACTTTTGGTGTTTTTACGCATAAGTGCTACTTGGTTTCTTGTCTTTTCTACGCCTAAGGACACTTCATCAACAAAGGTTCATTCGACTACAAAGATCCATTTTTACCACACAAGTTTATCATCATGTCTCAACCACCATACTCTAACTATTTACCTCACACTTATAATCATCAACAACAACAACAATTAACTCCACAACATCAACAATGGAATCAACAACAAGCAATTTATCAACAACAATTTAATCAACAACATACTCCACAAATTGGTGCAATTCCACCACCACAAATGATTCAAACACCGCCAAGTCTTCAAGTTCAACCCTACACAAATGATTTCAATCAACATCCATCAAGGAACACTATGAAGGAACCCACTTGGTTTGCAAAGATGTGTGAAGCTTTAAGCAGCCAACAATCAATTCATGAAGCTGGATCACTTGATAGACCTCCAATGCTCACTCCAGGAAACTACGATCAATGGGTGATAAGGTTCTTTAGGTTTTGTGATCTAAGAAGCCACATGGAAAGTTCTTAAAGAAGGTCATCTTGGAAGGTCCATTTGTGATGCCTACTGTCATTGTACAGGAGATCCAATGCCATTCCACCAAGAGATGAACAAACCAACATTGCTATCTGTTGCGGATCTAAATGCTCGAGAACTTCTACACTATGAAGCCGATGAACTTGCAATGGAATACATCCTCTTAGGATTACCAAACCCAATTCTTCGTAGTGTTGATGCTCAAAAGACTGCACAAAAATGTGGGATCATATTCGTCTTCTTATGGAAGGATCGTACTCAATCAGAGGATTTGGAATCCAAAATTTACTTGGCTTATGAACACTTCATGATTGAACATGGAGAGACACTAGAGTCCTATCATCATCGATTTTCGGACATCATCAATGATTTGGATAAACACAACATCATCATGCCAAGAATTGCAGTGAATACTAAGTTTCTGAGTAGTCTTGGTCCTGAATGGGAGAAGTATGTCATTTTTCTCCGTCAAGCAAAGAATATGCATCATTCTACTTATGGATTGTTGTACGATTACTTGAAGCCTCATGAAAAGGAAGTTGATCGGGAAAGGATTCTCCATGCTCAAATTGCTAAACAGTCACATCCGGATAATCAACAACTTGCCTTGTATGCTCAACAAAATTATCCCTCTCAACCAGCAACTCAACCAACTGCTTCAAACACATCTTCACAACAACAACCTCAACAAAATCAATTGGTTCCATACAACAACAATGCTCAAGCATATGTCAGTGAAGCGACTGAGGAAATCGATCTGTTGAAGCATTGCAACAAGGATTTGTGATGATTGCTAATGCTTTTGGCCGTTATACCAACAAATCCAACAATCGTATTCGTTCCTCATCTTACACACGGACTCAAGCGTTGTGAATAATGGGCGTGTTGAAGTTCAGAATCGTGATTATGGTCGTCAGATGGGCGGTGGTCAAGGGTTTAATGCTGTGGGTAGGAATAACAACGAGCTCAAGTGGTGGAACAGGGAAATGCTCAGAATCGGTTAAATGGTCTTAGATGCTACAAGCTGCAATGAGAAGGGACACCTGGCTAATGCATGCCCAAAGCCAAGGACTAGGGGCGGTGCTTATTTCAAAGAGGCTCTTCTTTTGGCTCTTAAGGATGAATCTGGTGGATCTCTCACGAGACAAAGAACGAGTTTTATGGCAAATGTAGACTCGATGATGATATGGAGGACTTGCAGCCAATGGCTGTTATGTTGATGGCTAATATGCAAGAGTTACACATGAGTGAACGAGGCCGATGTATGACACCGATGGCTTGTCTCAGTACCCGAACAAACCATATTCATATCTGAACTAATATCTCCGCCAACATCTCGAATCCGGCAAGGCTCGGAATGTTCAAAATGAGTCATCTACATCTCATTCGGCGATTTTCAAATAGACCCGTAGTTACATTTGACGATCAAGATGACCTTATGGTTTCCCTTGATAATCAAATTGACTGCGTGGTTATACTTGAGGATCTAAATAATGATCATGTTGTGACTCACGTTGAACAAGCTGAACCTTTGCCTCATCCGATCTTGTTCGTTACTTAAAGACCAACAATCCCAAATTGGAATGTGTTGCATTAAATCAAACTTGAAAAGTAAAATGCACTATTAACCAAGGATTTTGAATGCTTACAAATGCAACTCAACTTTTTCAAAACTCAAGAAAACTGTGAAAAAGGTTTTGAAGCCGCTTTTGCCAAATCTCATCAAAACGAAAAATATTTAGAGAAACAGATGCATGATCTAGCCGCTTCGAAGAATGCTTTGTTGTCTGAATTAGAACAACTGAAACATGAACATAAAAAGCAAATTAATGCTCTCACCTTGGAAAATCAAAAGCTAAGAATGAGTTGTTAACTTGTCAAAAACAGTTTTCCTCGCATACAAAAAGCATTCAACGAATGGTAGATGATCATCTTGAAGAAATCATCGGCTTGCAAAACAAACTTAAAGAGTTTAAAAGTGTGGTTTACAAACATGGTGAATCGGTCACGACCATTGAAAAGTTTACTTTAAAACCCAATCCAATAGGATATGGAAAAATCTAGTGATTACAAACCAAGCTTTCACTAAAAACATTCAAACCAAATCTGAAGTTTCGGTCACGAATATAAAATTGATAATTCTGTTATGAGTGTTGTTGAATATCATCGTCAAGAGGAATTAGATGCCGAAGACGAGAGTCGATCAAAATTAAAAATGTTGTTTACAACAAACCTTTTAATTATAAAAACGCGGTCACTTTCGTCACACCAACGGATTCTTCTAACACACCAAGGGTTATCATCAAAACACCTGAGTCTTCTAATGTTAATCCCAAAGCAGATTATGCACAAACTTATGGTCCTTTACCTTCCATCAGTGAAGTAAACTCAAAACCGAAAATCGAAAATATTCTTAGATATTTTGACACTTTCATGGATGACCTCAAAATTTTACAACATGAGATAGAATATCGATTCGAAATCAAAATTGAACACTTTCAATCGCCTCTGCGCGAGAACAAAGAGACATTTTTCAGAAAAATCTTTTACCTAATGTTAAAAACTTGAAAAATTGTGCATTAGCCTGGGAAACGGATTTTCATAAGGAACTTGGAACTATGAAGGTCGTTTTAAGAAACATCTATTTCTAATACTAAGCGTAAAAAGAAACTCTTGAGAAAAGATGTTGATCGACTCTTGGAAGATGTTATCCGTGCCGATGTCCATAATGTTGTGCTATTGAATTCTTTGTCATATGCATTTGATTATATCTCTGTGATATTGTTGAAAATGTTGTAAACTGTTGAGAACACCGATAATGTGCTTGGTCGAGTCTTTAAAAGTTGAAAATAATCGATTACTCAACGAAATTTACAATGCAATCGTTGTCTTCATTGGTGTCAAAAAGATATTCACAATCAACAACTTGTTTTCAAAAGAAAATCGCTCAGTTGAGTGCAAAACTCTTACGATCCTAAAATTGAGCAAGCTGGATGATCAAAACGTGTTTTTGAAAAGTCAAATCTCAAAATATGAACAAGAACTTTCAAAAGTTAAAAAGGAATATGGTGTCATATTTGATTTACTCAAAAGACTCGTGATGAAGCATCAAATGAACTTGATCATTATCTTGCACACACTAAAGAAGTTATGCATATTGCTGGAAATATTCGATTCTGAAAATCAAGATTTGATTCACACTATCTCTAAGTTAAGAGAAATGTTAGGAAAGTATGAACAACTTCCGCCTACTGTGATTAAGAGATTAGCACCAGTAACACTTAGTAACTCATGAACCTAGAATCCCTCTTGCCAAATCACAAGTTGCTAGCGTGTTTCCCTCTCTTGAAACATGAATAGTTGCGTCTTTTTCAAACGCCGCACTTGAGGCCTAGGAGCACTCAATGAAGAATAGGAAGTTGCGACCTAAGAAAAGATCAATAAGGAATGCTAAAGTAGAAGAACACCCTAGGACTCTGAATAAGACTCATGTTGCTTCCACTATAGATGTTGCGTCTGGCAAATGTAATAGAAATAGTGATGTAACGAATGCTAAACCGTTAAACACTTTTGATATTCAGTCTGATGCACCTTGTGATATTTGTCGTAAAGTATGAATTACGATTGTCATGATAAATGTGTTGCTAAAGCTATCATCTCTCGATTAAGGAATCCTAAGAATCGGAATACCTCTAGGCCCACTAATCTTTCTAAGTCAGTGCTTGGTAAACCGCCCTCTTTAGATTCTAAGGCATGTGTTGTTATCCCTGTAGCTCGATTTCACCTCCTAAGAATGTAGTACCACCTAGTGCATTCACTAACACTAAAGCAAGAGTAGTTATAGATGGCAGAAATGGATATATAACACACTAGGATTTAAATGGATACCTAAAGTTATTAATGTGTGTATGTCTAATATACCTGCTTCGGAACCCTCTAACATTTCGGGTTCCACATCTACTTTTATTCCATCTGTATCGTAGATGCATTATTGTAATGCAGGTGTCTGAGATCATTCTCTGGTTGTTGATAGCGGATGTTCGGACACATGAGCAACCTTAAAGCTCAAGTATCAAACTTTATTGCAAAGTTCATTGGCAGCTGTCGAGGGTTAGGGGAACGATCACTTCGCACTATCATGGACTCTGGAGATTATGTCAATGGGAACATCGAAATCAGCAGGGTTTACTATGTGGAAGGCCTCTGTCACAATCTGTTTTCGAGAGTCAATTTTGTGATGGAGACTTGGAGGTTGCTTTCGGGAGAAAACTTGTTTCATTAAGTGATCTACAAGGAAATGACCTTATGTCTGGCTCGCGTAACTCTAGTATCTACACTATCTCTATGCAAGACATGGTTGCTTCCTCTCCCATCTGCTTACTTTCAAAGGCAACATCTACAAAATCCTGGCTATGGCACCGTCGTCTCTCACATCTAAACTTTCAAACCATCACCAACCTTGCTCGACAACAACTACTGTTGAAGATGCACCTACACCAGTTGACTCCAACACAACAGTTGAACACACCGTTTCCAACAATGATGAACCAGCTGATGATATTCTGAATGAAGTACCCCCACATGCTGATTTTGATCCAAATGCGTTCTTTAACCCGTTTGCTAATGAGACTGCTGCACCGGATGTCGCGGAATCTTCAACAAACCATTTGAATCCACAAAATCTGCACAATGTATACCAACATCAACCCTATACACATCGATGGACAAAAGACCATCCTCTGGAAAATATTATTGGCAACCCGAATCAACCAGTCGTTCTGAGACAACGTCTTCACACGAGATGGTGAACACTGCATTTATGCACTCACTGTCTGCCAATCGAAAGCCTAAAACATTAAAGCCGCAATGACAAAAGACAACTGGATTGAATCCATGCAAGAAGAACTCAATCAATTCAAACTTCTTGAAGTATGGGAACTGGTTGAAAGACCAACAGGGTCTACGTCATTGGTCTAAAATGGATTTGGAAAAACAAATTGGATCTTTGAAGGAACGTCATTCGAAACAAGTCACGTCTAGTTGCTAAGGGTTATCGTCGGGGAAGAGGAATAGACTTTGAAGAATCTTTTGCTCGGTTGCTCGTCTTGAGGCGTTCGGATATTTCGCGTTCGGCTCATATGAATATGACGGTCTTTCAAATGGATGTCAAAACTGCGTTTCTCAACGGACAACTGAAAGAAACGGTTTATGTCACCAACCCGATGGATTTGTTAATCCGAGTGCCCGAACCATGTCTACAAACTGAACAAAGCTCTTTATGGTCTCAAACAAGCCCCTCGGGCATGGTACGATAAGCTATCATCTTTCCTCATTGCTAATAATTTCACCAAAGGTTCGGTTGACCCAACTCTTTTTATACAATATCACGGGGCACATATCTTAATTGTTCAAATTTACGTGGATGACATCATTTTTGGGTCTACACATAAAAAGTTTTCAATCGCTTTTGCAAAACTAATGAAGAAAAATTTTGAAATGTCCATGATGGGTGAACTTACATTCTTTCTAGGATTGCAAGTTCATCAATCACCCCGTGGTATTTTCTTGAGTCAGGCCAAATATGCCCTTGAATTGTTAAACAAATTTGGAATGAAAACCTGTGATACTTATGCCACACCAATGACTCATACCAAGAAGCTAGACGCTGATTTACATGGAAAATTAGTTGACCCTACCAAATACCGAAGTATTATTGGGTCCCTCATGTATCTAACAGCTAGCAGACATGATATTGTCTTTGCCGTTTATCTATGCTCCCGTTATCAGTCGCGACCAACTGAAACCCACCTCTCTGAGGCTAAAATAATCCTCGATACATCAAGGGAACCATTAACTTGGGGATCTGGTATCCAAAGGATTCTAGTTTTGACCTAATCGCTTTTTCAGACGCTGATCACGCAGGATGCTTAGACTCAAGGAAAAGCACTTCAGGAGCTCTATAATTTCTCGGTGATAAACTAGTGTCTTGGCAATCAAAGAAGTAGGATTGTACATCGCTGTCATCAACCAAAGCAGAATATGTAGCCATGTCCGCATGTTGTGCTCAAGTCATCTGGATGAGAACACAACTCAAAGACTATGGTTACGTATTCGACAGTAATCCCGATGTATCTGCGACAATCGGAGTGCCAATCTCGTGCAACTTCAGTTCAGACACTCGAAATCAAAGCACATCGATCTTTGCTATCATTTCATCAAGGACCGGAATGTGGAGCAGGTACCGTTGAATTATACTTTGTGGGTACTGAATATCAATTGGCAGATCTGCTCACCAAATCCTTGCCTCCCGCTAGGTTTAATGAGTTGGTCCACCGGATTGGTATGAGGTGTTTGACTCAAGAGGAATTGGATGACCTCCTAAAACAGTCTTAAAAACCTGTCAAACACCATAACTCTCTTTTGTAAATAAATTTTTCAAAAACAAAATACAAAAATATAAAACCTGATAAAATCAAAAATATTCTTCTAATCTATTTTTCTTTCAACATTGCAAGTACATTTCTTCCGTCAACACCTTAATCTTTCAAAATTCGGTATTTTTTCGATCAAGTGTTGAGGGGGAGAAATCAAAACTTTAACTGTTTCAAAACATCTGTATACTTGCATGTTATCATATCTCGGTTGTTTCTTTTAACAAATGGTGGTGAATTTTCTGGTACAATGACACTCCTCGGACTTAAATTAATAACCTTTCATTATTTTCTCAAGTTGAGGGGGAGTGTCGTCATGTTTCTTTCCTAAAAATCTTTGTTTGGTAACCAAAATGGAAGTTAAATGGCTTTGTTTGAAAAAGGAAAAGGTGGAGGGACTAAAACTGTCAAAATGTTAAAGTCACTTTTAATAAAAACTCTTCCCCACCTACTTCTTCACTTCTCATTTATTACACTCAACTTTTATCATCTACGCCTAAGAATCAATCAAGAAATCCGTGTTTTTGATCTTCACTTTGTAAGTTGTTTTGTGATCTTAACATGTTTTTTAAGCTAAGGTTTTCAATATCATGCAAATCCTACGGTTAAAAATTATGTTACGCGTGATTATGTGTTCTACGCATAAGCGTATGAACACACAATCATTGTGTGGACGTTTGTGGTTAAAAAGAATGTGTCAAAACGTTTTAAATACATCAAGGATATCCTTTTAACCATCAAAACCCACCCAGAAACACTTATCAGTGATTTTGCAAAATTAGGGTTTATAAGTCGAATTGGGTTTTTTCAAAATGTGAAGTGTTTTGTTCAAAAAGATTGTTGTGTAATATTTATATGATGACGAATTGATGATTTCCATGCTCTATAACCACCCAGAAACACTAATTGTGTCAGAATTAGAAATTAGGGTTTAAGGTTCTTGAGTTTGGGTATTTTTGATTCACTGCAAACTAAGTGTTAAAACTTGGTTACTATACTCTCACAACATCTAAGACATACCGGAAAAACTTTGGTGCATAATCTATGGCTAAAATTCATACGCATAGATTTAGGGTTTTAAACTACGCGTAAGGTTTTCTACGCTTAACTGTTTATATGAGCAATTGTGTTTTGATCTGTCATAGAATGAATGTTATGTGTCAAAATTGATGATATGATGCTTTGTTTCAGGCTTGCTACGCTTAAAATTCAGAATCAAGGTTGTTGTAACTCTACGCATAAGGATCACCTTACGCGTAGCATGTTATGCGTAAGATTAGTCTTATGCGTAGCTTCTACGCATAAGGTTCTACATATGGGACTACGCGTATCCTGTGAAGGATATGCGTAAACAGTGACCTCTACGCATAAGGTCAACTCTTACGAGTAGCCTTACGCGTAAGGTTAATATATGCCTACGCGTAACCTCTACGCATAAGGTCCAATTTTTCTTACACGTAATATTTCTTACGCGTAAGTTAGGATCCTACGCGTAAGTTTACGCCTACGCATATATCATTTCTGTCTACGCATAACTTTACCAATCCTACGCATAAGCCTGGATCATACCTTCGTTATGAATTGTTACGTGTACAAACTTGTAAATAAACTAATCATATCGTCACGAATCCAATAATATCACTAATAAACTTAAATCGGTTGATATGTTGTGAACAATAAGTGATAAAATAAACTTTAAAACTTAAAGTTAACTAACTCACGAAACATTTCACAACGTCATTGGACTATTGGACATATAAGTGACTTAGGACTCGTAACAATCATTGACACTGTACATTCAATAACTAGACAATAAGACCTTCTGTTGACTAACATTATGTCTTTCGATATGTTGGTTCTTTTGGCTAATGTTATTTCAGATCACGACATGGTTGAACAAATGAATGTGGATGCATCAGAAGTTCTCTCCATTGCTGATATCTATCCTTATGGCTATCCAATGAAGATAGGAAAGAATAATCTCCGTGTTGACTTTGACACCCTCACTTGCTCAGAGTCTTCGTGTTTAGTTGCTATTGATATTCGAGGACTCATCCGTATCAGAATATGCTCACTCACTCTGCAACTGTTCCTGAGATCTATATCCAACAGTTCTGGAACACTATGGAAAGGGTCAAAGGACGGACTGCTGTGACGGTGACTCTGAATCACAAACAAGTCACCATTACACCTGCAGACTTAAGGGCTATTCTCCTTATTCCTGAAGTCGATCCAACCAAACTATATGCCACACCTGCTGAAGAGCTCACTCTCCAATTCTTAATCGATATCGGTTATGACGAGGCTACATGAGTAATCACCAAGCATTCTCACGTAGAGCTTAAGAGTATTCCTCAACCATGGAGAACTCTCTACATGATCATCACCAAGTCTGTTTCTGGTCGTGACAGTGGCTATGAGCATCCTAAGCTCATGGTGTTACACCCGTATTCCGTCAAGGTATTGTTATATAGAAGTATTAAACTTTTGTTAGAATGAATATGAATGCTTCTTAAATATTGTGGCTAGTAAGAAAGAGTAAGAACTTTTGTGATCTATATAAAAGAATCCTAAAATAGAGGGACTAATGTTGCCATTAAGGATAAGTAAATTAATTAAAAAGAAGAAGTTGGTAATTAAAAGAGATATCCAGAAATTGTGAAGGAACTTCAAGGTGAAGAAAGGGTTTAGAAGAAGAGAAGAAGAAGACATCAAGAACACATAAATTGAATCCAAAATTCGGACCTATTGTGGTGATTATCAAGATAGGGAGACCCTGAATTTCATATCTCTAATTAAGTAAGTATTTTCCCCAATTCTTATAATTAGGGTTTTGTAATTAGAAGTTAAAAGTAGTAATAAGAGATGTTCAATTTCTTGAAGTTGTTAGTCATAGTCTCTAATTTAACATAATTGTTGTTTAGGAAACTTAAGGAAGTGGTGATTCTACTTGGTAGAAACCTATTGATCAATTTGAGGTAAGTATAGTGGGTTAATGTATTATCATAATAAATATGATTGTTTGATTATGGTATAGTTGTTGGAGCTTGTTATAGTTAGCTTGGATCCATAGCTTTATATGTCAAGTAGTGTAAATACCAATTTTAAGGTATGTACTTATGTTATAGATGCTCCATGAAATTCTTATGTATTGTTATAGTTTTAATTTGCATTTGACCCATTTACTTGCTAAGCAATTGCTTATGTTATAGTTGATGACTTTTTGTAGGTCCTAGCAAGGAGGATAAAGGTAAGACTCAAGTGTAGGATGGATTTTGCTTGAGCTCTAGTTGAGCTTGTCTTTTGGAACCAAGGTGTTAAAGTTGGAAGCCCCGAAGAGTCAAGTCGTTTTGGTATATTTTCAAGTGTCTTGGTCTTCTTTCCGTTAATAATTGTCTTTATGTTTATGTTCTCTAAAACATTAAGTCGATGTGTCAAGTTATTGTAAATATGGGTCATGAAGTTAAAAATGATGTTTGGCATAAAGCCGATTTCTCGTTTTGAAGGTTAAAAGTGTTGGAATTGTTAGTAATAGTTACTCTTGTATGAGTCACAAGTTGTCTACAAGTTTTGTGGAAATGGGTAAGTGGTATGTAGTTTTATTGAGTTAAAGTGCAGTAAATCTGCACAAAATGTGCAGGTCTGAGTTCCTGACGGCGTCGCATATAGAACCTGACGCCGTCGCATTTTTACCAAAATCTTCGAGCCGTCACGATTATTATCTGACGCCGTCGCAAAATCTTTCTGAGCCGTCACGATATTATCTGACGCCGTCACAAACCCTTCCCGACACCGTCACGTTTAAAAAAATAAAACTTCCAGTTTTTCCTTCCTTCCTTGTCTTTAATAAAAGTTTTAAAATTTCCGTTTTGGGGGCGTAACAACTTGGTATCAGAGCCTTGGTCTAAGAGATTTAGGATTTTATCTTAGAATTTCCTAGACTTAGGCCGCGTAATTGTGTTAGTAATAGTTATACTACGTGTACACTTCCTTGATGATTTTAAGGGATACATATGTTACATGCTTTTATAACTACGCTTGGCCACCGTGGTTATAAGAAGATGGCATATATGTATTACCTCAGATCGTTAAGGCTTTGTGCAGGTGGTGTTTAGGGTGAGTTGTGAAAGAGTTATATTATTTTTATAGGTTATAGGTGATTTTGCTTAATCAAATGCTTGTCATATGTTACAGTAAAGAAGAAATGAATACTCCCCACCAAAAGGAAGCTATAAAGGCTACTACCTCTAAACGTGCCGGATCATCGGCAAGTGACCCATCCAAGAATGATGCGATTTCAGAAAATTCCTCTTCTTCTAGTTCGGAGGGTCCTACTTTAGAAGGATTTACAAATGAACAAGTAAAAGCTTTAGACGTGTTAATGAGAAGAAGGATAGGAAAGGCACTAGAAAAATCTATGCCGTATGTTGTCAAGGAAACCACTCTAAATATACTAGAAGTAATGCAAAGAGAGTTTGTGGAACTAAGAATAGAGGAAGGTCATGGTAGGGGTACTAAGAATGACAAATCATCTTACCGTGATTTCACGGCATGTGACGTACCTAAATTTACGGGGACCCTTGATCCTATAGCTAGTAATAGATGGCTTATCGCTGTTGAAGGTGCCTTTTGCACAAGTGGGTGTGAGGAGGCAAAGAAGGTTGTATATGCCATCAATTTCCTTCGTGATAGTGCTAGAACTTGGTGGGAAGGGAAGGTGTGTGAAAAAGGGGAAGCTTGGTCGGATTTATGTTCGTGGAGAGAGTTCAAGGAATTATTTACCTCAGAGTATGCACCGGCGGAGGAAATTGATAAGATTCGGGAAGAATTTCAGACTCTAGTGCAAACAAATGAAACGGTGAATGAGTTATGGAAGAAATTTAATGACATGGTCCCTTATTGCTCTGAGTATCATAATAATGAGAAGCTGAAGGTAGATAGGTTTCAAAGGATGCTTAAAGATGAAATCCGTGAAGTAATCTCACCATTTAAGTGTAGTACATTGGAAGATCTTTTAAGCCGGGCACGTGTGAGAGAAGCGGATTTGATGAGAAGGAAGAGTAAAGAAGATAAGGAAGTTAAGAGAAAGCAAGTGTTCGAAGATAGAGAAGGTAAAAAGTCAAGGTTTGATTTAGGAAGAAGGGTCGGAGGAAATCAAGGCAAAACACAATGTAAGAAGTGTCATAAACTTCATTATGGTGAGTGTAGACTCAATATGCCGGGATGTTATAAGTGCGGTTCCTTAAGTCACATGAGTAAAGAATGCCCAAAGCCAATGGTTATATGTTATGGGTGTAATCAAGTTGGGCACAAGTTGAATGAATGTCCGGGTCGAAGAACAAATGATGCTAAGATTGTGAAGAAGGTCAAAGAAGAAAAAGTTGAAATTCCAAAACCTAAGGCGCGAGTTTACCAAATGGGAGTGGAGGAAGCAAAGTCGGGACCCGATGTCATTACAGGTATACTTTTTGTTAATTCCATTCCCGCTCGAGTCCTCTATGATTCGGGAGCTAGTATATCCTTCGTGTCATTAGAATTTAGCAAGCAATTAACATCCCCACTGTCTAAACTCCCCAAACCCCTAGAAGTAGAAATAGCCGATAGTAAAGTAGTTGTTGTGATTAATGTGTTTCGGGATGTAGAGTTGGAATTGGATAATAGTATATTTAAGATCGACCTAATTCCTATAATGCTTGGAGAATTTGATGTTATCATAGGCATGGATTGGCTAAGTAATCACAATGCTGCCATTTTATGTAATCAAAAGATGGTACGAGTTATGAATCCAAATGGCCGAGAGGTAGTAATATATGGAGATAAAAGAAAAGGAGAAATTAAGATATGCTCAGTAATGAAGGCTAGGAGATACTTATCACGGGGTTGTTGTGCGTTTTTGGCTCATGTGATAGATACGAGTATTAAGAAGGCAAGTCTTGATAATGTTCCCATTGTTAATGAATTCCGAGATATTTTTCCAGAGGAATTGCCGGGTGTTCCACCCGAAAGACAAGTAGAATTTCGCATTGACCTTATTCCGGGTGCCAAACCGATAGCGAAGACCCCTTACCGTTTAGCCCCTTCCGAAATGAAGGAATTGATGAGTCAACTTCAAGAATTGTTAGATAAGGGTTTTATTCGTCCAAGTAGTTCACCATGGGGAGCACCGATTTTGTTTGTTAAAAAGAAAGACGGTAGCATGCGTATGTGCATTGACTACCGGGAATTGAATAAAGTAACAGTGAAGAACGTGTATCCTTTGCCAAGAATCGATGATCTTTTTGACCAACTTCAAGGCGCTAAATGGTTTTCCAAGATTGATTTACGTTCGGGTTATCATCAATTGAAGGTTCGAGAAGAAGATATTCCTAAGACAGCTTTTAGGACACGATATGGACATTATGAATTTACAGTTATGCCTTTTGGACTTACAAATGCACCCGCAGTTTTTATGGACCTGATGAATCGAGTGTGTAGGCCAATGTTGGATAAGTATGTAATTGTATTTATTGATGACATTCTTATTTACTCAAAGAATGAGGAAGAGCATGCGGTTCATCTACGAGAGATTCTTGAAACTTTAAGGAAAGAAAAGTTGTATGCAAAATTTGCGAAATGTGAATTTTGGTTACAAGAAGTTCAGTTCCTAGGTCATGTTGTTAATTCAGAAGGTATTAAGGTTGACCCATCAAAAATAGAAGCAGTGATGAATTGGCGAGCTCCGAGAAACGTGGGAGAGATACGAAGTTTTCTAGGATTGGCAGGGTATTATCGGAGATTTATACAAGACTTTTCTAAGATTGCATCCTCATTAACTAGACTTACCAAGAAGAATGTCCCTTTTGAATGGGGAAAAGAACAAGATGATGCTTTTGCTACCTTACGAAAGAAGTTATGTGAAGCCTTGATTTTAGTGTTACCGGAAGGAACAGAAGACATGATGGTATATTGCGATGCATCATATTCCGGCCTTGGTTGTGTCCTTATGCAAAGAGGAAAAGTAATTGCCTATGCCTCAAGACAGTTAAAGAAGCATGAGAAAGATTACCCTACACATGATTTGGAATTCGCAGCAGTGGTTCTTACATTAAAATTATGGAGGCATTATCTCTACGGTGTGAAATTTGTGATTTACACCGATCATCGAAGCCTTCAGTACTTCCTCGATAAAAAGGATCCGAACATGAGGCAACGAAGATGGCTAGATTTACTAAAAGATTATAATTGTGAAATCCGGTATCACCCAGGAAAGGCAAATGTGGTAGCCGATGCATTAAGTCGGAAAGGTCAAGACGAAGTTACTAGAATTCATTCCTTGCAGATGATCATTACGACTGACATTTTCGACAAGGTTAAGTTAGCCCAAAAGGAAGCTTTGAAAGAAGAAAATTTGAAAGGAGAGCGAATTTCTTCCCATGTCCCTCATTTTGAAGAAGATAGTCGTGGACTCAAAACACGGTATGGGAGAATTTATATACCCTTCCGAAGTGATGTTAAGTTATTACTTTTAGATGAAGCACATAAGTCAAAGTATTCTATTCATCCGGGGGCTAACAAGATGTATCATGATTTGAGAAGAGATTATTGGTGGCCGGGTATAAAGAGAGATTGTGTGAAATATGTTGAAAAATGCCTAACTTGTTTGAAAGTTAAAGCCGAGCATCAAAAACCATATGGTAAAGTACAGCCGTTAGAAGTACCGATTTGGAAATGGGAAAAGATTACAATGGACTTCATTACAAAGTTACCAAGAACAACCAAAAAGCATGACGCGATTTGGGTAATAGTAGATCGTCTAACGAAAAGTGCACATTTCATTCCCATTAGGGAAGATATGCCCGTTCATAAGTTAGCCAAGATATATGTGAAAGAAATAATTGCACGCCATGGGGTACCCATTTCAATAATCTCCGATAGAGATGGAAGGTTCACTTCAGCATTTTGGCAAAGTTTCCAAGAAGAATTAGGTACAAGATTACACATGAGTACGGCTTTCCACCCGCAAACGGATGGACAAAGTGAGAGGACGATTCAAACACTAGAAGACATGTTAAGAGCTTGTGTAATTGACTTTGGGGGAAATTGGGACGATCATTTACCTTTAGTCGAATTTGCCTATAATAATAGTTACCGTGCTAGCATTGAAATGCCACCTTATGAGATGCTTTATGGTAGGAAATGTAGAACTCCGGTGTGTTGGGATGAAGTGGGAAAAAGAGAATTAGCTAGTACGGATATAATAATAGCAACAACCGAGAAAATCGAAACGATTAGGGAAAGACTTAAGGCGGCCCAAGATAGATGGAAGAGTTATGCCGATAATCGAAGGAGGCCAATTGAATTCGAAGTTGGAGACTATGTTATGCTTAAGGTTTCCCCTTGGAAGGGTGTTCTTAGGTTCAAACATAAAGGAAAGTTAGGGCCAAGATTCATTGGACCCTTCAAGATCATAGAACGTGTTGGTGAAGTAGCTTATGTATTGGATCTCCCCGATGAGATGAAAGGAATTCACAATACATTCCATGTATCCTACCTAAGAAAATGTTTAGCAGACGAAGCTAGTGTAATTACATTAGATGATGTTGAGGTCGAACCGAAGTTAACATTTCAAGAAGAACCGGAGGCAATACTTGGGAGAAAGACAAGGCAACTAAGAAATAAAGAGATTCCCTTAGTGAAAGTGCAATGGAAAACTCGAAAGGGTACAACCATTAGATGGGAACCGGAAGAAAGAATGAAGAGCAAGTATCCTCAACTTTTCCAAACATGATTTCGGGGACGAAATCAATTATTAGGAGGGGTGAATTGTTACACCCGTATTCCGTCAAGGTATTGTTATATAGAAGTATTAAACTTTTGTTAGAATGAATATGAATGCTTCTTAAATATTGTGGCTAGTAAGAAAGAGTAAGAACTTTTGTGATCTATATAAAAGAATCCTAAAATAGAGGGACTAATGTTGCCATTAAGGCTAAGTAAATTAATTAAAAAGAAGAAGTTAGTAATTAAAAGAGATATCCAGAAATTGTGAAGGAACTTCAAGGTGAAGAAAGGGTTTAGAAGAAGAGAAGAAGAAGACATCAAGAACACATAAATTGAATCCAAAATTCGGACCTATTGTGGTGATTATCAAGATAGGGAGACCCTTAATTTCATATCTCTAATTAAGTAAGTATTTTCCCCAATTCTTATAATTAGGGTTTTGTAATTAGAAGTTAAAAGTAGTAATAAGAGATGTTCAATTTCTTGAAGTTGTTAGTCATAGTCTCTAATTTAACATAATTGTTGTTTAGGAAACTTAAGGAAGTGGTGATTCTACTTGGTAGAAACCTATTGATCAATTTGAGGTAAGTATAGTGGGTTAATGTATTATCATAATAAATATGATTGTTTGATTATGGTATGGTTGTTGGAGCTTGTTATGGTTAGCTTGGATCCATAGCTTTATATGTCAAGTAGTGTAAATACCAATTTTAAGGTATGTACTTATGTTATAGATGCTCCATGAAATTCTTATGTATTGTTATAGTTTTAATTTGCATTTGACCCATTTACTTGCTAAGCAATTGCTTATGTTATAGTTGATGACTTTTTGTAGGTCCTAGCAAGGAGGATAAAGGTAAGACTCAAGTGTAGGATGGATTTTGCTTGAGCTCTAGTTGAGCTTGTCTTTTGGAACCAAGGTGTTAAAGTTGGAAGCCCCGAAGAGTCAAGTCGTTTTGGTATATTTTCAAGTGTCTTGGTCTTCTTTCCGTTAATAATTGTCTTTATGTTTATGTTCTCTAAAACATTAAGTCGATGTGTCAAGTTATTGTAAATATGGGTCATGAAGTTAAAAATGATGTTTGGCATAAAGCCGATTTCTCGTTTTGAAGGTTAAAAGTGTTGGAATTGTTAGTAATAGTTACTCTTGTATGAGTCACAATTTGTCTACAAGTTTTGTGGAAATGGGTAAGTGGTATGTAGTTTTATTGAGTTAAAGTGCAGTAAATCTGCACAAAATGTGCAGGTCTGAGTTCCTGACGGCGTCGCATATAGAACCTGACGCCGTCGCATTTTACCAAAATCTTTCTGAGCCGTCACGATTATTATCTAACGCCGTCGCAAAATCTTTCTGAGCCGTCACGATATTATCTGACACCGTCACAAACCCTTCCCGACGCCGTCACATTTAAAAAAATAAAACTTCCAGTTTTTCCTTCCTTCCTTGTCTTTAATAAAAGTTTTAAAATTTCCGTTTTGGGGGCGTAACACATGGAACTGCAAATATTTTGGGCATTGGTCAACATGAAACACATCGCTATCGAAGCTCTTATTTGGGATGACATGATGTCATTTCTCAACAAGCTTGGCTCAAAGATTCCCTACATCAGATATACTAAACTGTTGATCCAGAGAGCACTTGGACTTCATCCTGATATTCCCAAGAGGCTCAATGACCCCGACAATCACGATATGTTGACGGAGCCTATTCTATCTTTCAGAATCAAGGAATCGTCTACAAAGAAACAAGGTGATGTGTTGCCAGATTTCCTTCTAACTGAAGATGTCAGAAAGCTCGAAACGTACAAAAGGTATCTGGAAGCAGTTAGACAAGGCAAAGTTGGTCATCTCGACGAAAAATCTTCTGGAACACCTGTAAGGAGAACCAGAAGAGGAAGTACAGGAAGCGCAACAAGTACTGTGAGTCAAAGGAAGTTTCCTAAAAGGAATCCTCCTTCTAAAAGGATTGTTCCCGTAAAGGAAGCCGAACCTATTCCCACACTTGAACCGCAAAGAAAGCTTGTGAACGAGAGCTCTGAAGATACTGATACAGATGAAGAGGTTCATTACTCTGTAACTGCAACCGAAGCACCTGCCTCAGTAGCAAAACCTCCAAGTCCTCCAGCTGTCCAAGGAAAAGGGAAGACTCCAGCAATTGTACCCTATGATGAGAGCTCTGAAGAAGAAGAAGAGCAACTGGATAAATCATACAGGAAGAAGTATAAAATCGTCAGACATCTTCAAAAGGCTGAAGAATTTGCTAAAGACCAAATGGGTGGCCCCGGTGGGTCAAGTGGTGCAGCTCAATCTTCACCAACTCCTGATGCGGTTAATCAACCCGATAAGGGAGCTGGTGCCACCACTCTTGTGCAACAACAAAAGCCTGCAGAGGATACTATTGTATATGATTTTGAGGAACCAGAAACTGAGAAAGATAAAGATGCTGCTTACGACGATGTGCTTCTGGATAGTCCTACACGCTCACAGAAGGAAACTTCTGAACCACCAAAGGACCCGGAATCTCCTCACATCTCATCATCATCGGATTCTTCGTCTCATTCATCACAACCACCATCTAAGAAGTCAACCAAATCATCATCCAAATCCGTGAAGAAACCACCTAAATCTTGGGTTTCTCATGCTCATGAACGGATTGCTAAAGCTGTACAACAAGTCAGAAAGAAAAACGTGCTTAACCTCAAGTTGAATTTCTTTGCTGATCACATACATCATCTGTATAACGAGCATGACAAGATGCAAGAAGAAAGGAAGTTTATCCAGGAATTCATGAAAGATCATCGTAAAGAGGAACTGAATGAAATGATTGAAGGTTACACTCAAAAGTACCTTCAGGATATCGTTCCTAAAGTCCAAAAGGAACTGGAAAAGTCAGCAAGAGATCATACCCACAAGTTTCTTCTCGACACTGTCCCCGGTGTGACTAGAGAAGTATTTTCCAGACAACTCACCCCTAACATCGTCGCATTGGTTAAACATACAATGGCCAAAGAAGCTGATCTCTCTGAATCTGAGTTAATCGCTAAACTAGTGATGCAAATGTCAAAGCGATCTGGAACGTTTACTTCGGATGAAGCTAAATTTTTCGAAGGTCTACTTGCTTTTCAACTCAGATCATCATGCAAGGAGTCAGCCGATCAACCCAAACGGCCAAGAGATGACGATGATAAGGACAAGGACTCTGCATCTAAACGTCAGAAGCAATCTGGTGAATCTTCATCTATGCAACCCCCACTTCAACGGACTCCTTGTCAACGAAGATCTCCTCCTCGCTCTTCAACTAATAAACCTCAGGACGATTCCGAGTTACCACCCCAGACTCAAAAAACCGGTGATCACTTTGAATATACGGGTGGTGACGATGAAGAGGTCCTTGAGCCCCAACAACAACCCACCTCTCCCAAACAAGGACAGAAACCAGCATCATCATCTAAGCCTTCGAAAAAGAAGAAGAAGACGCTTCATACTGACGTCGTATCATGGCTAGATGACGATAAAACTGAAGAATTTGAATGGTTTGCTACACCTGTTAACAACACTCCCTACCCTGAAGAAGGTCAAGAATTGGTAGACGGTAGTACCTTGGAGCATGCAAAGATTTTGCAAGAAAGGTTTCGTGTGAAGAAGATGACGAAATCTGAACCGTTTGGCGCATCAAGAATGAAGCATTCCTACTTTTGAAAGACAGCTCGGAAAGTGCAATCGAGGTTGAATATCACCTTGAAAACATTGCTCGAGCCATGTCAAATAACATGGATTGGCTCAACCCATAAGCAAACATCGACTTCACCAAACGGGACAATCCTCCATATTACACCGACTGGTCTCGACCTCTACCTACCATTGGCCAACCTGATCAGCCTAGGATTCCTTTCAGACATTTCTTCAACAAAGACTTAGATTTTCTTCAACACGGTGGCGATGGTTCAAGGAAATACGCTACATCTCTGACACTTCCATTCCCTGCTGCCATATACTCTGATTGTATAGCCATCGAGGAACGTGCTACCCACATGTTCTCCGACAAAGTGGTAGCGTATGACCAAGATGCAATGTATGGGATTCACCATTGGCCGGAACGCCGAAGAATCTACTACAGAAGCTGCTTGGTCCAGAAGTCTCAACATGCAGTGTTCAGTACTAAAAGTATCGTGGCCATCCAACATGTTGGTCTATCGTCTAAATGGGACTACACTTTTCTCAAGAAGATTGTGGTCAAAAGACAAGACGAAAGGGACTATGCATTCTCTGAAGCTGACTTTGAGAATTTGAACATCAACAATATTGAAGACATGTACCTTGCCAAAGTTCAAGGTCGCATGAGACAATTTCCAACTGAAGTACAACGTGAATTCATCAAGTCACTGCTCATCTTCATCAGACGCATAGTCATCAAAGAACGTGTTGAAGATCTTCAGCTTGCCGTTGAATCATATCAGAAACGTGTCAACTTCACTCCACCACAGCTTGATCTTCCTGATATCAACCAACTATCACAATTAACGCTCATCAGCAAACCGTTTGGTGTCGTTTATCACAGTGAACTTCATCGCAATTGCTTGATGGCGTGTAATGAGCTTCACAAATTTGGAGATCATACCCTGAAGATGGTTAGGGACGGATTAGCTTATCGATTGAAGGATATACGTGAAATCATTGGGAACCGTAAGCGATGGAATTCTCAGGATCGGAGGAATGTGAGAAGGATCATCACCATGATTGATGAACGGTTGTTCAGAAGGGATCAGTTCAGAACGTTGGAAAGTTTTGTTGGTGGTCGACCTAGGATCAACATCACCGGCTATCAATGCCCTGTTCGCACTCCTGGGAACATCACTGCACTTCTTGGTACTCCTTGATTTGGTTCTTTCATTAAAAATTTTGGATGTATGATGATATATGTTAATGGCTTGTGCACACATAACAGTGTACAACCCGTAATTGTCAAGAAAGGACCCTGTGGTACGCTTCAGTGCCACAATCCTTATAAAAGGAGCGAAAGCTTCTTATTTTTGAGTAAAACCTATTAAACCTTTCATTTTTCAAGGTTTTGCTCAAAAGAACAAGTACTTCCCCTATATGATTTTCAAAACCTCAACCGTTTATATCACTAGTTGAGGGGGAGTATTTGAATTAAACTTTGTTCATAAATTGTTCACAGTGGTCACTCTTCCCGCAACACTCGAAATGGTCATATTTATTCTCAACCGTTCAAAAATAACATTTTCATATGCCATTTTTTAGGGGGAGAAAATTGTGTGATAAGAAATATGTTGTGCAAAAATGCAAATGAATCTGTGTACCTCAGACTTAACCAACGAATTGACGGTACTAAACTGTTTGTAACTCGAAAAGACTTGTCCTGGACGGGTAATAATTTCAAGCTAGTTCGCTAGTAATGTAAACGTGTCTCGCAAAGGACTTGTCCAAGTAGAAAGTATCATTCGAGACACGCTTGGTAGACATGAACTATGACGGGTATGACAACCTTTCGAGGTTTGTCTACACCTTCAAGGTAGTTATTAGAGCTAGTTGTCACCTAAAAGCTGAAAATGTAACTCTTTAACTATGCAACGTAACCGTGTCTCGCGGGGGATTGTCTATCTCGAGTGGTTCAATTCAAAATGTGTGCGCTCTTTCCTCACTGTGCATTTAACCATTAAAACTATTAAGCACATGTGGAGGGGGAGTATTTATGCAAAACCCTATCTCTCACAGTGGTTCAAACATGTTTTTCATTTACAAACCCTTTGAGAGATTTTTCACAAAAAGTGGTTTTAATGGCTACATAGGTTAGTCATGGAGTTATAAGGTGACTAAGGTTAGGAATAACCGTCCTATGATCCGCCAGAGCCGGAGGGATCTACCCAAGGACATCACAAATAGTTAGTACTTAGAAGTCCTTAGGTACGATTATAAAAAGGAGAAAATGAGAATCGGAGAAAGAAGGAGTTGAAGAATCAAAAAGAAATGCAAAGAAAAGGGTGAAAAGAAACAGCCCTCCAGATTATTCAACTTAGGGCAGACACCGGGTTCAATTCATATGCTACTGATTGTCACTTAGTGACACCGGTATTGAAGATTAAAAGTCGTCATGGACCCAGTGACGCATGCACTAAACCTTCTTAGCCACTCAAGTTTCTCTCAACAGAAGCTTGTTTCATTCTCACAGGGAACCCTACGTAAACTATTGGCTTTCTCTTAGAGATCGCTGGTATTGAAGAAGGAGACCCTCTCCCTAGTCTCCGCTCAGGAAAACCAAAACGCACTATTGAGTCTAGAGCCATGAGATTCATCAAAAGATCTCTTAGGAACACTTGACATTTCATCACTTGTTGATCAACAAATAAGATCTTCAGTGATTTAGTGGTTCATATCGAGTCCTTCACAGATCTTAGCAATCTGTCGAGAACATTTATGAGAGGTTCACTTCTGTGATTCTCAGTGATTGAATGGAAACTCCTGCCAGGGTCAACATCAAACGGCCTACGACAGGCAGGTCACTTCGGTAACTCCCCGTGGATTACGCGTAGTGTGTCTCAAACGGTCTACAGTCGTGGGGTGATGCTTCGTTGTACCTCAGCGACTCATCTGAACTGTAGATGTACTTCGTACATCGCGTTATCTCACTTGTGGGACTCAGCCAGAATGGCCTTTGTAAGAATTAGAGCTGTTTTCACACTATGCTGGTAACACTCTCGAAGTTCAAACTTGTAAGTGCCGGAAACCGCTTATTACTAACCGCTTGAAATGTTTTCTTCTTATGGAAGCTCTGAGCGAATGATCATGCTGATTCTTCTCATGCTCACGCCAACATCATCACTAATGGAAGTTCTATTCGAATACAACACAACAGTCAGAATGATTCTTCATCAAATCAAAGAATCTACAAAGTCAAAGACTTAAAGAACTTCATCAGTATTGATTTCCAACATCAAAGAGCGTGTGAGCATGTTGAAGAATGACGTGGAGACACTGGAGCAGCGAAGCTGACCTGAGGCAGACTTGATGCAGACAACAACATACTATCACTTTCACCACAAAGAACAATGATCAAAGAACAAAGTTTAAGATGACGTCAAAGCAAAACCGCTCAAAGAAAACTATCTCTCTACACTAGGGAGATTGTTCGATTCAAGGCAATTCTTCTCACGAGAAAGAAGAATGTCAGTAGACGTCAAAGCTACTATTACATCAACGCCTTCACCGCTTACATTCATATATACTTGAGGGGGAGATTGTTGGAATCACTCCTAGACTGTATTTCAAGTATTTATATTTCATATGTAATAGGTAGCTTATTATGGCCTTTATGTTTGTTTAAGGTCTAGCTTATGTAGAAGGCCCATAAGCTTAGGCCCAAGCCCATATAAGAAAGGATGGGAACTAGGAGTGTTGCCCTAGCTTCCCTCCTATAAATACTCTTGTAAACCCTCATTTGAGGGTTGGTTGTTCAAGTTTACTTTTCATTCATGCCTCTTACGCCTAACCGTCTTACTCATATCGTGTGTGTGTGTTTGGTAACTTGTTCAATCGCCTTATCTCTTTCTCTATAACTTGTGTTTGTAAAACTAGTGACCTAACACAAACCATTATGAATAAGCGTTATATAAAGGTTAACGTTATAAGACGATATTGTCAAGGGTCCTATTCACTTTTCTTATAAAAAAAACGTTTGCGAATAAGTGTTCCATAAAACCGATGTTTTATGACTCAAATATCAAGTGTCTTATGATGGTGTATCAATCTATGGGACCCAAGTGTCAACTGTCATATTAAGTTATGTTTTAATAATACGTTTGTGAATAAGCGTTTTAAATAATTAATGTTTTATGACTTATATATCAAGTGTCCTATTATGGTGTATTGTAATAAAACCATAATTAATATGCATCCTTTAAGGGTCCTATTAAGTTTTGTTATAATAAAACTTTTGCAAATAATCGTTTTATAAAAATGATGTTATAAAACCATTGTACATAAGCGTCCTATAAAGGTTAACGTTATAATACCCACGTGTCAAAGGTCCTATTAAATTTTGCTATAATAAAACTTTTTGTGAATAAGCGTTTTAACTAACTGATGTCTTATGACTCAAAACTCAAGTGTCCTATTATGGTTTATTATAATACAACCATAATGAATAAACGTCTTATAAAGGTAATTTATTAGGATCCATATTTTAAGTGTCATATTAAGTTATATGATAATAGGACCCCAAATCATCGACCATCCTATTATATACCTTTTTAGGACATCGCCTAAGTAGCAAATATTTAAAAAGGACCCTAAACGCTCATATGTCCTATTAAACAGTTTTTTAGGACTCCATTATCATACCGTCCCACACAAAGGGTCCTAAAAAGCCACTTTTGTTGTAGTGCAACTTAGCTCTGATACCACTTGTCACGGACTTGTCTCTACAAGGTCTCCCGTGCGGCGCTTAGTCTCGACTAAGTTCAGCCTTGCTCGAATACTCAACGATGTATGCAACGAAAGTAAACTTCAAAGAGAGGAACAAGTGGAATGAAAGGACACTCTTTGTATTACTTAGAACTTTACAAGAGAGCTTACAAGAGAACTTTGTTGGATGCCTTAAACAAATGAGGCCTCCCCCTATTTATACTACTTCTATGTACAAGTTCTACATGCTTCTAGGAGAAACCTAGAATCTCCATGAGGTTCTAGTCTTTCCAAGGCATTCTAGAGCTTCCTACACTTTCTATCATCTTCCAAAGGGTTCCAAGATCTTCCAAGTTTATCCAAGAGAAGTGTGGAATAATCCGGAATCCCGAACATCCTCGAAAATTGATCTAGTCGAGTAGGCAGGTCGTGACAAAATGGTGTAAAGTATAATACTTTTTATTTTATCATTTGCCCATTATTTTATACATGCACTACATTTGTGTATTACAGTGCTATACAGTATGCATTACAGTATTGTACAGTGTGATGTATGTATCAAAAAAATTGGTGTGAGTTTCAACACCCTTTCGATATTAGTTTGTTAAGTGAACACGTGCTATAAGGTAAGGGAGGTGATTTATACACTTTCAAAAATGATTTGCACAATCAAAATAATTGTGTTTGGACATTTATGCCCTCACATGGGTGAAAATGTAAGTGTAACTATGAGGGTATAAATGTCTAAACAAAATTAATTTTAATGTGTCAATCACTTTTGAGAGTGTGCAAATCATCTATCATAAGGTAATCCCTCGATCATTGACAAAATATACATTTTAAAAAAAAAATATCATTGCAGTTTCTTTTTTACTTACTTTTTGAATAAAAAAGAGTTTTACTTTTAATCAATTAATTTAAAACATTTTTAAAGTTATTAATAATAACCTCAATTAATATTAATATGATAAACTTAATCTATATTTTCTATCTATTTTTTGAAATAAACAATTAATTTAAAATAATCCAAAAAGAAATGTGAATAAGTTATTATGTCATTGTAGTCCTCTCAAATGTTTATATTATTTGTTCTTTAGTTTGTGAGTGTGTTTGAGATATTTAAGGCACGTTTAGTTTATAAGTGGGGTTAGATTCGAATTTGGATTCGGTATAGGAATTGGATTTGAAATTTGTTTAGGAGAAAGAAAATATATTTATTTAGATATATTTTATAATAAATCTTAAATAAAACATATTATATAAATAATAAAATAGTAAAAATGGAAGTACAAGAAATTTTAAAAAATTCACATATAAAGAGTGAAAATTAGACATGGCCCACAAGTATAATCAATCTCACTTAAAACCAAAGTAAATAGCCTACTATCAATTCTATCATTCAAGTCTCATTCCTTTAATCAATAGAGTAAACCAAATAATTAAATAATGTCATGTCAAATTAAAACCCATTCCACACCCTTAATAATATTATTTATTATTTAATAATAATAATAATAATAATAATAATAATAATAATAATAATAATAATAAAGCGGTGATTGTTTTTGTGCCTGGTCGTGCGGCGATTGAGGCTGCACAAAGATAAACGCGTCAAGTATGAGGCTAAATGCGCGGATATTGGATATGGGTTTCTCCCTTTCTCATTCTCTTCTTTTGGGGAACTTGAGAAAGATGCAGTGACCTTACTAAAGCGGATCCGAAAGTTCTCTGTTACTCAAGATATTGGGGCACGTGCTGCTACTCATATTTTTAGTAGGATTTGCTTTGCAATAGCTAGAGGAGTGGGAGCCCAGATAGTATCTCGGCTTCCCACTAATTTGTTGTAAATCTTATGAATTTTTAATAATAATAATAATAATAATAATAATAATAATAATAATAATAATAATAATAATAATAATAATCAATGTTGCAAAAATCGCGAATCGGTAGTCGGGCGGTCGACCTCCCTGTAGCTTGTAATCGGTCTAGGCGGGATTAATCGGTGATTAATCGGATTGGCATTTCCAACAAGTTTTTAGTATTTTCGGCAAATTTTAGGTATTTTCGACAAGTTTTAGGTATTTTCGACAAGTTTATGTATTATTGGCAATATGTTTCTTGAAAAACATCTTGTAATAGATATAAACAATGACCATGAGTTATTCAAACAATTTTATGGCATATCAACCCTAGGAGGAAGACTATCTTCTTCCCTTATTTGAGAATTAAAACTTTCTTCTCTAATTTGAGAAGTAGAAGCCCTAGATGGCATATCAACTCTATACTCAAGATGACTAGAAAGCAAAGATCTATTAGATCTACTTCTTCTAACTAAAGCATTATTAGAAGTTTCTTCATCAAATTTTATTTTAACTGTACCATCAGAAGTTTGAATAATATCAGTAAAGTTATTATTAATTCTTGGCTGAGGATGTATAGCTCATTCTAAAACCCAATTTTCAGGAAATTCGATATCATCCCATCTTATAGTTTTCCTAGTTTGAATATTCGACATATCTAAATTACTTTCTATCAAAATGGTTTCATTATTTTTATTAAACCTTTTACATTTAGGATTCATAGTAGTAAGAGGTCTAAAATAAATTCTATAACATATACAAATTAATTCAGAACCAGGCATATAATTATAACCATGTGTTTTAACATTTAAAGTTAAACTATCAAGTATATTAACATCAGATAAACATAATTGTAAATTAGGATAAACATTAAAATAAACTGGACCATGAGCCAGACTGGATTCTATCATTCCAATTAAAGATTTTTGCCAATTTCTTTTACGACCATCTCGTGAAACAGCTAAAAAACTTTCAGGTAACCCTTGTAAAGTTAAGGGCTTAAAAGCAATTTGAACTAAACCAATATGTAAATAATTATAATTTAAATGATATTTTTGAATATCTTTTTGATTTAGTAATTTTAAAATCATTTCATCATTATCAAATGTTATTGTTTCCTCAGTAGTTTTGACTGTCTGAGTAAAACCTAATTCTTCAAAAGTTCCAATTTCATAAATAACTCTTGGTTGGACTTTAGGAATTGTCCATTTATTTAAAAGATCTAAATTTCTGGGAATATCATATTCCTCAGTCATACTATTTTTAACAGATTTATTATTTCTTCTGAAAAGATTTAACATATTTGTTAAAATATATGTTGAACAACTTTAATTATACATATCCCTCTTTTCCATGGCTCTGATACCATATAAGGCCCAGGTATGCCCAGAAATATAAACCCAAACGAGTCATAGGATTCTATTTACGGTAATGTTCCAAGATACAAATTTCCAACCACAAGGCCAGTCAATGATAAAATACCCTTAACACGCCATCATCTAGGCTAAACAAGGCTGGATCACGACTATGGCATGGTTATCCATTAGATCTGTATGGACATAGTACCGACCTAGACTATGTTTAGTCTTAAATATTTCTGAGCATATCAAGAACTTATAAAATATGAAGATCCATAGAAATTAGTTATATGTACGATTAAGGTCATTTAACATATATGGATTTAGCCTGCCATAAGGCTAAATTAATACATAAATAAATAATAAGGAAGAAAACTTACAAGAAGATTGTGGCCAGAGGCCAATCTTTTATTCAAATACTTCAAATATTATACAAGATTGGACTAGTCGGATGATTGCTAGTCGGATGATTACTAGAGAGAATATTATACAAAGTGGAAGTGTGTGTGTGGAGGTCTGGTTTCCTCTACAACTTCTATCCTATTTATAGGAGAGAGAGGATAACTATTTCTAAACTAATAATTCTCGTCGACATATTACACGACAAAATATGAAATAGACCCAACATTATTGCCGAAACATTATTGCTGCCGACAACATAAAGATGCCTTCTTTCTTTACGTCTCTTTCATTTTCCCTTTATTTGAAGACGATTCGCCTTTGGAAATATGTTTTGACAATGTATTCTTCATTTCTTCAAAAAGATCTTCAATTGTTATTTCTTCAATTTCTTGGGATTCCCCTGCTAAGCAACTGTATTGATTGCTGTCTTCTGATAAAGTCGTCATTGAAGAATCTGACGCTTGATATTCAAAATTTTTTATCAAATCTTTCTTCATTTCTTGAAGATATGCCTCCAAGATTTCATCTTGAGAAAGACTCTCCTTGCCTTGAGTCTTTAGTTTATTAACAATTTGCTCATAAGGAGATGGGTTTTCCCTTTTATTTTTGAAATCATTCTGGGCTTTATATTTAACCAGAGTTTGTTTTATTAAATCAATTGTTTCCTTGGAGTTTATTTCTCCATTTTCTGGATTTTTAGAAAGCATTTTTCTCCAGAATTTTGTAAAAAATATCCTTTGAAGATGAGGAATTTGATCAGAAGCATAATTTACCTCTGGAGCCCATTTCCATATCCATGGGATTGAAAATTCAGTGAAAAAAATGGAAAGAGGGTAGAACCTCTTTGGCTCCATTTGCCTTAGACACGGAATCTATTAATTTCGGGGAATTATTAACCCATTCAACATATAAATCTTTATAAAGATCTGGTAAAATTTGAATTGATGGACCATATGATTGCCACCAATGCATAAACCAATTTGGAAAAGTCTTTTTATAAATCTTTGGGCACATTTTGAAAAACCAAGATGAGTTTTCTTGGGATTTATATATAAAAACATTTTATGAAAAAGCTTCAACATAATCCCAGTAATTATATTTAACTGCAATTTTTTGTTGAGGATGTATAAACTCCTTTTCTTTCATGGTACTCAAACCCCATTCTTCAGCAGATATAACCTGCTTTATTAATACCTTGCTAAAATTGTAGATCGTACTATTTTGATCTGTAAAATGGCGGACTTCTATTGATCCGGTTGAAAGGAGTATATTCTCGTAGTAAGTCCTTGGCTTGTAAGCATATGCTGCACAAGGAATATTATCAAGATATCTTGACATTATAATCCAAGGATCATTTCCTGCTTCAAAGTATCTCATAACATCTTGATTTTCAATAAATATTATCTTCTCCTTATATGAAGATTGACAAAATTCTTGAGGATCTTCATTATCCTCATCATTAAGAGCATTGGCATAGGTAGGAATATTTCCTTGCTTGTTTTTTATGAATTCCAAAAATTCCCCATATAAAGGGTCATTTGGATTTGGCATTGGCATAGATGATGATGATGCTGTATTAGCAATATTCTGAGCTATAAGCCTTTTGTTTCCATACTGAGCCAATATATTGTTGGCTCCTGTTCTGCCACCACCCCTATTTGGGTAGCCACCTCTTCCTCTACCTTGAGGGATCATTTCTGCAAGTATTCACGAGTTAAAAAATCAGGGATAATATTATCTTTTCCCTTTTTATATTCAATAGTAAAATCAAATGGCGCTAATTGAGCTTGCCATCTAGCAAACATCTGCTTAGAAACATCATGTTTAAAATCTTTACTAAACATAAATTTAGCTGCTTGACAATATGTTTTTATTATAAAACGTTGATTATATAAATCATCTTGAAATTTCAAAACACATTTAATAATTGAAAGAATTTCTTTTGCCACAGTAGCATAATTTTTCTGAGCATTATTCCATTTTCCAGAATGAAATCTAACTAAACTTTCTTGTTTAGATTCTGGATTAATCTGTTTTAAAATTCCTCCATACCCTATATCAGAGGCATCTGTTTCTATAATTTTTTCCCAATTTGGGTTAGCCAAAGATAAACATGGAAGACTAGAAACTTTTGTTTTAATAGTTTGAACTGCTTTAGTATGATTATCAGTCCAAGGTGAAGGAATCTTTTTTAATCTATCATATAAAATAGCTGTATCTTTTGCTAAATCTTTATAAAAAGCTGAAATATAATTTAAACTTCCCAAAAACCTTTGTAATTGAGTTTTATCAAGAATTTCATCCGGAAATTTAGATGCAAATTCTATACTTCTATTAATAGGGATAATTTGACCCTTTTCAATATTATGACCTAAAAATCTAACTTTTGTTTGAAAAATCATCATTTTTGGTTTTGAAATAACTAAACCATTATTAATTATAATTTTTTCAAATATATCTAGATGTTTAAAATGTGTTTCAATATTTTTTGAAAACACTAAGATATCATCAATATAAACAATAATAAAATCACTATAAGGGTTAAAAATATCATTCATAATATTTTGAAATTCTGAAGGGGCATTTTTAAGACCAAATGGCATAACATTCCATTCATATTGTCCAAATGGGACATTAAAAGCAGTTTTATATCTATCTTGTTCATTTATTTGAATTTGCCAATATCCTGACTTTAAATCAAATTTTGAAAATATAACAGCATCATGCAATCTATCTAATAAATCCTTTTTATTGGGGATAGGATATCTAATCCATTTTAAAACTTTATTAAGAGGTTTATAATTTAGGGAAAATGACAAAAAAATGCATCGAACTTGACACTTGTTGTCATTGTGTGTAGCCAACTATTTTTTTTTCTCATTGTAACACAAACCTTTTGAATTTTTGTCATTGTATGTAGCCAGTTAGGTGAATTTGTGTTATTGTATGTACCCAGTCAGGCTTAGCGTTACATCGTTAGTCCTTTTATATTAACGGTCGTTAGTAAATAACTTAAAATTTCGTTCTCTTACGTTTTTATTCGTTTTCATCCGTTATTATACATTTTTGTCCGTTTTTTATACTTTTTCGTCCGTTGCTTTTTCCCGTTTTTTACGTTTTCTTCGTTTTCTTACATTCGTCCGTTTTCTTCGTTTCGTCGCTTTTATACGTTTTCATTCGATTTTATACGTTTTAGTCCGTTTTTATAAGTTTTCATCCGTTTTCGTCCGTTTTCATCTGTTTTATACGTTTTCAATCGTTTTTCATTCGTTTTATATTTTTTCGTCCGTTTTTATACGTTTTCGTCAGTTTTTAAATGTCTTCGTCGATTTTCTAACGTTTTCGTTTGTTTTTATATGTTTTAGATCGTTTTTATCATTTTATACGTTTTCGTCTTTTTTTTAAGTTTTCATCTGTTTTCTTACACCTTCATCCATTTTATACGTTTTGTCCATATTGTAAAGTTTTATACATTTTCGTTCGAAAAAGTAAGAAAATGAACGAAAAAGTAAGAAAACCAACGAAAGCGTATAAAAAGATGAAAATGTTAGAAAACGTAAAAAACTTAAAAAAACAGACGAAAATGTATAAAAACAGTTGAAAACGTAAGAAAACGGATGAAAAACGTATAAATACGAATGAAAACGTAAAAAAACGGACAAAACGCATAAAAACGGATGAAAACGTAAGAAAACAGACGAAAACGTATAATAACGGACTAAAACGTAAGAAAACGTAAGTAAACAAACGAAAATGTAAAAAACGGATGAAAGCATTGGACCAAAATGTATAAAATGGACGAAAAAGTATAAAAACGGACGAAAACGTATAATAACGGACTAAAACGTAAGAAAACGTACGAAAACGTAAGTAAACAAACGAAAATGTAAAAAACGGATGAAAGCATTGGACCAAAATGTATAAAACGGACGAAAAAGTATAAAAACGGACGAAAACGTATAATAACGGATGAAAACGAATAAAAACGTAAGAGAACGAAATTTTAAGTTATTTACTAACGACCGTTAGTAAATAAGGACTAACTATGTAACGCTAAGCCTGATGGGTACATACAACACAAATTCACCTAACTGGCTACATACAATGACAAAAATTCAAAAGGTTTGTGTTACAATGAAAAAAAAAATAGTTGACTACACACAATGACTACAAGTGTCAAGTTCGATGCATTTTTTTATCATTTTCCCTATAATTTATAACTAATCGAGGGACTCCTCTTTCTTGTTCTGCATGTTTATTAACATAAAAAGCAGTACAAGACCATTGAGATTTTGAAGGTTTTATTAAACCTTTCTGTAATAACGAAGTTATTTCTTTTTTACATAATTCTAAATATTTTGAATTCATCTGACAAGGTCTTGCCTTAGTAGGAATATTGTTTTTAGAAAATCCTTCCTCATAAGGAAGATCGACAATATGTTTTTTTCTATTCCAAAAAGCATTTGGATGATCATTACAAATTTTTAATGAAAATTTATTTAGTAACAACTGTATTTTATCCTTTAATTTAGGATTATCTAACTTTTCATCAATAGTAAGAATATTATCTTCTTCTTTTAGAAAATAAATTTGTTTATTTTTTGCTTTTATTTGATCATGAATTTCTGAAAGCATTTTAGTTATTGGCTGAGTTATAAACTCAAATGTTACATCTTTATAATTAAAAGTTCCTGTAATTCCATTTTTATCAACTTTTTTCAAAGGAAAAATTTTATTTAAAAAAGGTGTTCCTAAAATCATTTGACTAGACATATTTTTTATCAAAACAAAACTTGTTGGAATGCAAATTTTATCTTGGCAAACTTTTGCATTATGTAATTTATAATTGATATTTATTTTTTCACCACTAACAGTTCCAACAGAGTGTGATGTTTTATAAAAATATTTAGTTGGAATTAATCCTTCTTTAATACAATTTAAATCTACCCCACTATCAACTAAAGCAGTAAATTCTTGAGTATAATTATTATTTATAAGTAAAGTAATTTTTACCCACCATTTTTGTGAAGTAATCATTTCTAAAGCTTGAAGAAAATCTTTTTCTTCTTCTTTATTTTCTAAAAGATTAGTTTCTTTTTTATCTATGGATAATTTACCTTTTTCTATGTTAGTTATTCTAATATCTAAACTTTTATTATTATTTTTTAATTTATTAATTTCATCTTTTAAATTATTAATTTCATATAATAAATTTTGAGTATTAACAGGTTTATCAATTTTTTGCCTTTCTTTAAGCATATTATTAACTTCCACCATAGAATAAGGAGAATCATTCTTATTATCAATATGTTTACTTGATTCACCCTCTGGTTTACAAAATTGGCTAATAATTTTAGTTCTTACATCATCATCTTTTATTAATTTTAAAAGATCTAATGTTTCACTAGTTAAAACATTTATTTTCAAATCTTCAAATTGAGACTGGATTTTATAAATATCCATCTCCTCATTATTTTTATGAAAATCATTGTCTTCTGAGGCTGATATAAAATATTCTTCTTTTAAACAATGGCAATTTATTTCTTGTTCAGAAAATGAACTTTCTGACTCAGAAGAATAATTATTATCTGATTCTGAGTTCAAAAGAATTTTCTTTAAACTATCTTTTAATTCTTCATCTATATTAAGACTATTAATTTTCTTTTTAACTCTGCATTTATTTGCAAAATGACCAATTTTTTCACTTTTAAAACATGTAATTGGCTTTTTATCATTTTGAAATTGCTTTCTTTTAAATCTTTTATCCTCCCGTTTTTTAAATCTGGGAGATTTTTTATATTCAGAAAAATTTCTTTTCTTTGAAAATTTATGATTTTTCTTATCAAAAGAGTTTGAACAATTCATACCAAATTGATCACAAAATTGACCCAATTGTTTTCTTTCATTTAAACTCTGGGACTTAATTTGTTGATTTAGTTTTATCTCATTACATAAAGCTAAACCTTCTTGAATGCAAGTTCCTATTAACTTACCATAAGTAAAAGTATCATAATTTATATTTATATTATTTTGCCTTAAAGTATTTTTAACTCTTTCAGCAAAAAGATTTGGTAAACCATCTATAAATTTAGATTTCCAATGATTACTATTACAATCAGGGAGCTCCATAACTCTGCTAAGAAAAGTATCTTTATACCATCTAAAAGAAGTTAAAGTTGGACATTTTAATCCATTTAAAAGGGTTCTTATATGTTCAGAATTATCTGACCATCTTCCAGTAAAATGTTCAATTATATTAACAATTAAAGTATAAACAGAATTCTGAACCTGAGACCCATTTTCTGTTTTTACTGTATTAAGAATTTCTTCTTGGTTACTTCCAGTAAGATAATTATCCCACCAGCCTTTTAATTGACCAGTAAAACCTGCTATTATCATTTTAGCAATAGTTTTATCATCATTACCATTATTTTTACAAATAGTAGAGTACATTGTCATACGATGTACTAAGTTATAAATCTGTCTTTCCGTATAACCATCTAAATTCCATTCATAAATATTTCTACCACTATAACTATTATTAATAACATATTCATTTTCCTCAAATAAAACATCTTGAGGAGTAGGTCTAGGGTAATAATATTTCCTTTGAGAAGGCTTATCAGCATATTTACCACTATATTTTTCCATTTTATTAAGCTCATCAATAATTTTATCCTTATATTCTTCATCAGACATATTGTCTTCACCATCAATAACATTTAATTTCAAAACTTTAAATTGATCTCTTATTAATTTTTCCAGTTCAGAAGTAGATTTTAACTTAAAATCTATAACTTCAGGAGGAGGTTGAATACTGGGAGTAGCATGAGAACTACTTGCTTCTCCTTTAATTTCCTCATTTTTATTTTGCTTAATTTTTAAATTATTTATTTGAGATAAAAGAGTTTCAACTCTTTTGTGTATAGAAAAAATTTGTTCTCCTAAAACCACTAAATAAATATTTGCAAAATTATTTTGTTGTAAAATCTTATTAACATGGTTTGTCGTTATTGACAAAGTATCATCTTCAAATAATTTTTGAAAAGCTGCAAATTGCAAATTTACATTTTCATGTTGTATTTGAAAAGGTTGTTGAGGAGGAAATATTTCTTTAGCAACCTGACCAGTCATTAGTTTATAATCCCTTTCTAAAACAGAAATATAATTTATAATATAATTATTAATAAACCATGGAACAAAATGAATAATTTCATTTACTTTATTTAAATGATTATAAAATTCTTCTTGTATAACTTTTAATTCTTCTTTTGAAAATGTCTCAAAAAACCATTTTCTTTAATTATTATTATTATTATTATTATTATTATTATTATTATTATTATTATTATTATTATTATTATATTTTTATTATTTTATTATTGTTATTTATTATTATTATTATTATCATTTTATTTTATTATTATTATTATTATTATTTTTATTTTTATTATTATTATTTTTTATTATAATTATTTAAATATTATTAATTATTATTACCATTATTTTTTTTATTATATTATTATTATTATTATTATTATTATTATTATTATTATTATTATTATTATTATTATTTAGTTTTATATTATTATTAAAGTAAACAAATTCTTAATTACGACGTAATTCAAAACTTTCCATCCAACTTCATATGTAATCTAGATTCCCTCACTTGATGTAATTGTAATGACTGAATTACAATTACAATGCAAACCAAACAGTCACTGTAAAGTAATCTGAATTACAATTCTTTTCACCTTGCCAACCAAACATGATTGGAATGTAATTCAGATTACAATTGCAAAAAATTACAACGAATTACAGCGAACCAAACGCCCCCTTAGAGTATAAGGTGTCTTGACACAAGGTTAAAGTTTTACTCAGTGTCACGTCAGCGTCATATCATCTTTAACCTTTTCACTTTAACTAAAAAAAACACCCCTTATCATAACTCAACCTTAACTCAACTTTAACTCAAGTATTTTCAAATTCAACCCCTAAACTAAAACTAATACTTTATTTAATAAAAAAATTTACATTTAAAACACGAATTACATTAAACATTAAAGTTAAAACATAAATTACAATAAACATTAAAGTGAAAACACGAAATACATAGTACGATTAATACAAACTGCGATACGGTAATAAAAATAAACTCTACAAATTAAAAAAATGAATCATCTGAGTTATAACCCTCCTCACTCGAAGAGGACCTAAACTCGCTATCATAATACTTTGCTTCTAAAATGTCAAACCAGTTCTGCCTAAGATGTTCTGCATCGCTGGCTTCCTGCTCCATTCGAGCAGCTTCCTCTCGTGCCTCGTTTTATCGTATATCTCTCAGTATTGTCTCATCCTGCTCAAGTTCTCGGAGATATTCATCAGTAAAGTTAAACGGATAGTTTTGGTGGTCCACCAGTGGAGTGTTAACCGGTGAAGTGTTTACCGGTTCATAGGAAATTTAAAAACATACAAATTACAAATACTTATTCATCGTCTTCGAAATCTTCTTGTTGTTGTTGTTGTTGTTGTTGTCGTGGAAGATGTTTCTGCCAAATATGCTCCATAAAGTCCAGTTAGAGTTGAGTATGCGTTTCTCGATCGCTTATTTCTTTTGCCTTGCGACGATGGGTATCACATCTGTCGACCCACCTTTCTTGCCTCATACGTGATCGCGGATCCACCCACATTTCGCCATACTCACGTAGTGAAAACTTTTGATCTTTTAAAATCATGTTATGCAAAATAATGCAAGAATACATGATTCTACGTTTCTTGACAACTTCCAGTTGACGTACCGGTTGTTGTAGTATACCCCAACATCCTTGAAGCACACCAAAAGCACGTCCGACATCCTTTCGTGCACTTTCTTGTTTCCTTTTAAAATAACCATGTTTTTTGTCAGTTGTTGACGAGAAGGATTTACGGAAGTTGCCCACTATGGGTAAATTTTGTCAGCTAAGTAATATCCATATTCATACCTGGTTCCATTTACCATATAAGGTGCTCTTGGGGTGAGGTTAGCAAGAATTTTGTCGAACAACGGAGAGTTATCTAAAATATTAATATCGTTATTCGCCCCCACCATCCCGAAAAATGCATGCCAAATCCATAAATCTTGCGAAGCAACAACTTCAAGCATAATTGTTGGGTATTTTTTCATCACCCCTACCAGATTGCACTTGCCAAAGCCATCAGACAATTTCTTCACCCCCAATGCATGCAATCAATGCTACCATGCATTCCCAAAAAACCATGCCACCCCTCATGTCTTTCATAAATAATTTGAATGTCGGACCATGTTAGTTTTCAGAATACTCCGGAATAAACATATCAATAACGAACTTGTTAAAATTATCAAAACAATCACGCGAAGTATGCTCACCCATTTGCAAATATTCATCAAACGCATCGGGTGCGGTGCCGTACGCCAATTGGCGTATGACAGATGTACACTTCATAAGAACACTTAAACTCATTTGACCCGTAACATCGGGTGATTGGCTAAAGAATTTAAAATGATCTAGAAGAAATTCGGAAGTATAAGATTCAATACCTTCGACTATTTGTAGAAATAGTTTCTGACTCATACGAAATCTTCTTCAAAAATTCCGGTGCGTATACTTACAACCTTGAATGAAATAGTCATTACGCAAACATTCTCCGGCAAGCTCACGTTCACGATATATCGGGTTACGAGTCACGCGAGGTTGAGCTGTTGCTTGTTCCAACTGTTACTGATATTTGTACACGGCCATTATAAAATCAAAGTCAGTTTCATCATCTACGTCTGACCAGTGCTGAGGTAATTCGTCAAATTAATTCGGATCCATTGTGAATGAACAAGGTTTTTTTTGTTAGAGAGGAAGTATATAAACTTGATTGAGTAGTGGAAGTGTGAAAAACGAACTATGTGTTTATTGGGTATTTATAGTGGTGGGAAAATGGTTTTGAATTTTTTTTATCTTGTTAGTCAAGTTAGCCGTTTTTTTTAACGTTGAGGGGGGTAAAGTGATTTTTTTAAAAAAAAGGGTCATATAGGGGGTTGAAGTGATTTTTTTTAATTCATTTTGGTCTTTCACGCAGTGTTAAGAGGTTAACGTGCATCGTTAACGTGACTTTAACGTACGAGTCTAGTGTGGTTAACGCACCCTTAACACGAAAACGTGAAGGTTTAACTCGGGTGTCACGTTACCACACCGAGTGCTCTTAGTGGGGTGTTTTAATAAACTAGCTCATAACCCGTGTTCAATATGGGCGGTTATAGTTATGATGCGTGGGTTCGGGGTAAAGAAAACCTCCTTTTCAACGAGCAAGCTTTTCAACCCTCTAGGCAGTGAACCTAATTCTGTAGTGTAGTATGAGGTAAACCTCGGGGATTGATTTCTTTCTTTAGGGGAATAGGAATGCTAGAAAGAGATATATGACGAGAATATGGGGTTGAGGATGATTCTTTTTAGTCTTTTTTATGTTTTATTTTTAGAGCAAAGGTAAAATCTCAGGGTATATGATTAGGGGGGGTGATACTTCTACCGATTTCACTACTTTAACTAATTATCTAGTTTAACTAATTAACTATGGATAGATTATGCTAATTGAGGTGTGCTCGTATAATTATAAAGATGTGTTCACTTAGATGCTATTGCTCCCCATTTATCTTTTATTGGTTGGTTGAATTGACACTTCCTTTATCTTAATTGGTGCGTTGTATTCCGGTTAGTCGTAGGGGGGTGCCTAATTCCCTACTTCTATGAATTGTAACTCTCCTTTAGAATACCCGGGATCGGCAAGTGCAATAACATCTCCACCAAATACACTACTATCCTAAAGCTACAATTCACGCAATAAACACAACGATGGCTCAAGTGCACTCTCAAGCTTTTTACTATTTAGGACGTTCAAGCTCGCAACAATTAAAGAAGATGCTAGTTTTCCTTACTCTAGCGTCTACCAATTAAGACAAGAGAAAACCTAACAACAATCAATAACTAGGTTTTATATCTAAGCAAACACAAGAATAATTTAGCTAGACATGTTAAACAAGCAAGCATACACACAATCAATTGAACATGGGGTAGACATAATGATAAATTGGATAAACAAACTTATCTTGCGGTGTAAAATAGGGTATGGGACCCTAGAATACTGTCCAAGTCAGACTACAACTGAGTTAGAGTTTTCTCTCCAAAATTCTACCTCTTAAAATATAGAAAAGTCGAATTCTATATATAGATTTACAATCGCGACGACGTCACCTTTTGCTTGTAACACAGTCAGGTCGCCATCATTAGGGTTTCGTTTGAGCCAAGTCATCGTTGGGAAGGCGTCAGTTGAGATGTGTGACGCCGACAGTCTTCAGTAGCGACGTCGTCTGAATCTTGGATCTTGGGCGTCTGGTGTAGATTTTGTGAGTGACGCCTTCCAGAGTTTAGGCGTGACGTCGTCAGGCTTTAGGACCAGAAATTCCGCCAAGACGTCACGTGCACTTTTGATCAAGTCTTCAATAGAGGGACGGCGTCGCCCTTTGGTTGGGACGCTGTCAGGTGTGCTGGATCGCCTTTGATCTTGACTTTGCCATTTTCTTCATGTTTTCGCTCCTTTTCATCCAAATATGCTTCATTTCAGCATTTTGCTTCCAAAAGACCTAAAATGTGAAAAAGGAACTATTTTAAGCAGTAACAGATATAAAATATGTCGATTTAGGGCTTAAATGACCCCCTAAAAACGTACGTTTTAAATCCTTATCAAATATCCCTACACTTGGTATTTGCTTGTCCTCATGCAAATGTGCTTTTGGCCAATCAATTTATAAGTTAGAGGGCATGAAGCCTTGGTTTAAAATAGTTTATAACAAGTACAAGCGCCACAATAATCATAACAAGCACGGAATTTATATACTATCACATCACAATTGGTGTTTGGATTCTCTCATCTCTCGGGTTTATAGGAAATATAATATGAATGGAAATGGAAGATAAATACTCATTACCTGGCATAGTACATAGATAACCATAGGCTTGAGAATAGATCAAACCTCCACTGCTTTGGCGTAAGCACCTAGGAATAACTATCTAAGAGGTTTTTACAAGGGTTGTAACGTTAGGCTTATGATAGGGAAGTAAAGGGTTTTGTTGGATAGGGGATATTTAGTTGTGGCAAGTCAAAAATATTATGTTACAAGCATGTAAAGCGTGGCGTTGCTAAGCCAAGACTCGACTCACTAGACTAGATAACTTGAAACAAAACACAAACATAAACTTAAAAACATAAACATAAATAATAGATGTAGGATGGTAGCCCGTATGTTTTTCTCATATTTTTTTGACAACTCTTTTCTCTCTGTTGGGATTTGGAAAATCCATATGGAAGAGTCGGTCACCCCAATTACAGTCTAGCATATGTTAGCTCATAGACTTTACGTTATTTAATAGTTATTTAGTTAGTTAGTTAGATTAGAGCAACACCGTGGAGGACGGACGGGTCATTACCCACTGTATGCCTGATCCACAACCCGACAAGAGGGCGTGTAGTATGTAGTATAGAAGCCTCTTCCCACTTGGGAAGAGGTGGTGCTTCTCTTTAATCTAACCTTTTTTTGTTTTACTTTCTCTCTCTAGAAACACCCTCTCATCTCTTTATATCTCTACAATGGCTTTCTTGTTTTATCACCGTCCAAGACCACCCGAATCATCAAACAACATAAAGTATGATCCTAACAATTGGTATCAGAGACAGGTTGTGTTTTTCTTGATGATTCGTATGATTTTGAGCAGCTTTTGTATGTGGTTTATGCGGTTTTCTTGGACGCGGATTGTATGCGGTTTGAATCACGGTTTTAGTCTATGTGTTTTGATACGGTTTGCGTGATGTTTGATGTGGTTTGCTACTGTTTGTATCTCGTTGTTGCTGTTGTTTGATGTGCTATTTGATGTTGCTGCTGGTTTTAAGTTGGTTGTTAAATCTGTTGGTCTTTTAATGACATTTTAAACTGGTTAAGTATGAATCTGCTGGTGAGTACGTGACAAATCTGGTTTTTAAAGCAGTTTCTAAAGAGTTTTAAGCTTATTCTTATGTGCGATTTGAGGTCTGATTCTACGGTGCGTTTTGTCGTTGATCGTCGCTGCGGTTTGGTCAGTAAAGATGTTAAGTCCACAATGTGCTTTGATACCAAAACTGTCTAGATTCATCGTTTCTTATGCGGTTTGGTACTAAATGGAAGTTGCGTATTGATCATATAAAGCGTTTTGACAGAAGCGGTTTGGTATATAAATGGTGCGATTTGGTGACAAAATGGATCCGGTTTGATCCTAAAAGCCTATTGCGGTTTGAAAGATGTTTGGTATGCGTTTTGAAGACTAAAAGGCTATGCGGTTTGATAAGGTATAAAGCGGTTTGACGAACAAGATGTGGTTTGATCTACAAATATTTCTGCGGTTTGTTAATAAGGGGAGGTGCTTTTTGAAGTTAAATTGCAGGTTGCGTTTTGATGATTAAAGAAAGATACGATTTGAGGGAGAAGATGAAGAAAGCAATAACATCAAGATAAATTAGTCAACAACAGTAACAACAGTCAACTAAACCAATTGCTTCAAGAAACCAGATTCAACTAAACCAATCAAAAGGACTCAACAACACTCAACAACAGACATTCTGATATGCTGAAACCAATTAGCAAATCACAAACATCAACAAACTACAAACACCAATCATAATTCAACAACATCAAAAACAATAATCATACCCCAACTGATCCAATCTCATCAAAAATTCAACAAACATATCAACAATCTCAGTTTCTAATCCTATATCCTATAATCTAATCATTTATCAACAAACGTCTCAACTAACATCTTCGTATCTTCTCTTGATGTTACACAAACATCAATCATCCGTTACCAAGCCATAACCAAGACTCAAACTTAATTAAAAGGACACAAGATCTCAGTCGTATTCAACTTTACTCAAATCTTTATCAGATTTACAAGTTTGAACAATCACACATCATCGATCTATATAAGAAGAGATACTTCTTTCACTGTTCGAATCATCAAAAAGAACAAAACAAGATCTGTTTTCATTATTTCTTTCGTTCGTATTAGTTATAATTGAAAAAGAACAAAGATCTCAAATACTCTTTTTGAAATATAATTGATTCTTTCTAAAATTGAACCTCAAAAGATTATTTATCATCGATCTTGTATTGAAGTATAACCTTCTTTCAATATCCGATGATTCCAAGAAAGAACAAAACCATAAGGGTTTCATTCTATCCTCATAATCAGTTAAAAGGAAAACATTACAAGGAATTAAGTTTCCTACCCGTGTTCAATATCATGTTCCTGAAGCCGAATCAAAGTTCAAGCCATCCCTATGGTGAACTCCTCTGATTTGAACAAGTCAAATGAATGTAAGGGGCTTGAAGTGTTTCCTCGTTACTCTTGTTGTCATACTAATTAACATGAGATGAGATTAGATGATATGTCTACAGATTTGAAATTATATTGATGATTTGTGAAGAGTAGACCTTTTTTAAGATATGTATTTGGTGAGATGTGATAGGTGAGAGAAACGTTTAAGATGGGGGCAGATGATTTGGTATTTAGGGTTAGAGGATTATTAGGGTAAAATGTGAGAGAGTGTGCATTTTATATGCCCGTAATTAGGGTATGAGTACTAGTGGATCAGTCGTGGGCTCTTGGACTTGGATGCAACGGATCTCTTGTGGGCCAAGGTTATAGTGTGATATTAACGGATTTGAGATGGATCAGGTTGGCATAATTGTTTGGGCCGCATGATTCATTTACTCCATGAGCTGTATTGGGCCGAATGTTATGATTTACATTTGGACTTATGATTTGGGATCGGGTTTGTGAGAGTTGATTATTTGACATAGACCAAAGTTAATAATGGACTAGAAGGAGCTAATGATTTCTTCAAATGGATGTTAATAGCCCAAGAAATATGTGAACCGTGGATGTGAATTTCGATTGTTAATTTGTTTTGAACCGGGTAATATATCACTTGGATTGTGAATATTTTTTAACCGGGTCAAGATAAAATTGAGTATTTAAGCCGGTTGATGATTATTCTTGGATATGAACTGCGAGTTGTTAATGCGGTTTAATCATGAGTCTTGAGAGATAATGAGTTTTGATAATGAGATTCGGATCATATGAGAGTTGTTGTGTTATGAGGTTTGATACTTTGGTTTCTATATTTTCACGGAGGATACAATGTTACGGCTTGAATTGATGTTTGATCAAAGTTGACTACGGGGTTGTTTGTGTTCGGTATTTCTTATTTCGATTTGAAGTGAGGTTTTCCGGGCGCGTTTACTTATTTCGTCTTCTTTCTTTCTTCCCTTCCGCGAAGATGACTTGTTTGGGCATTTATAGAGTGTATTAAAGACTTGGCTATCAAGTTACTTTTGTGATTCTTCCTCACTTAACCCACAAAGTAGCTATCACTTTCGGTGTCTCATGCTGTTGAGGATTCGTCAAGAGGTTTTGTACATTGGGTACACCATTTCTTTTTCACAAGGATTAGTACAAGCTTAAGTAGCAAATCTGGGGAATTCAACTTCATGTTCAAGTTTGGTATATCGGGTTTACTTCACCAAGTGGTCACAGAAATAGCCGACAGAATACGTGAATGATATGTTTGCCAAAGTATTCAAAGGGTGATATGTGATCTGCAATTCTCATGGGATATTCGACGATACATAATGTCAATGATACTTCACAGTTTAAGCAAAATCTTTCAAGAATCTTCAGTGTTCATGATTTTTCAAGATGTTTGCTTATGACAAGAACTTTTCGTGCAAATGGTCGTACACGTCAATGATGCTTCCGAAAGTCCGAAACCATCATGGGGTAGAAACGTGTACTTTGATTTTATGAGGTCAACCTCCAGGGGGAAGTAGATTATACTACTTTACTTAGTATGGTTTGTGAAGTATTCTACATTTGGGAGAAGAATTGTTGATGAATCGCTGCATGTTCCTCTAAAACAAATATTCACCGAAACCAAATTTGTCATTACATATTCAATCTTGCATTGCTTATGATTTAGTCTTGATTTTGTGAAATCCCGCGAAAGAATCTATTTCTAGGTTTAAATCATAGATTTGTAAAATCCCGTGACAATGGAAACATCCTGGTAAAAGTAAAGTGCATTTCCGGATCTATCTCTCAGTTTATTCTTGATTTTGTAAAATCCCGCGAAAGAAACTGTGGAAAACTAGAAGGGGGTTGAATATTTTTACTGATTAAAACTTTGTTTTAACTTATATAGATCGACTTATGTCAATCTATTTGGATGTATGTTGGATGTTGATAAACAAACATATAGAAATATAAATATGTAATGAAAAGATAAAGAGTAAGGAGCACAAAACTACAACGCGAGTATTTATAGTGGTTCGGTTACAAGGACACCTTCCTTGCCCTACTCTACTCCCCGAATCACCTACTCGAGAGTTCGTAATCACTACACAACACCAGCTCCTTATGGTGGAGAAACCTTCACAACGTTGCCTACTCTTTATCCGGTACAAGGCTAGATACCTGGTTTTTCCACGAGGTAGAACCAAACCTATCACAACGTCACCTACCCTTTATCCGGTACTAGGCTAGATATCGAGTTCCATTACAATGGAGGAACTACTACCCAACACTACACCAACACCTAACCCCAAAGGAGATCTACTCCTTATAATAACATCATCAAGGATAACAATATCCTTTGACCCAATACTAATCTATTATGTACATCGAATCACACCATATCGAATGTACACCTTAGGCACCTTTCACTAATGCCTTTGACTCGATCTTCAAGACACCCTTCACTAATTTCTTGTGACTTGACTTCTAGGCACCTTTCACTAATGCCTCTAGCCTTGACTTCTAAGCACCCTTCACTAGTGCTTTCAATACTGACGATCGACACCCTTCACTAATATCTTCGTCTTGAAACTTGAGACATCTTTCACTAATGTCTTCAACACTACACTTCTTATGAGAAAGAAGACAACTATCAACAAGAGATCCTCAGTAGTCTTGATTACAACGAAGCATGGCAACTCATGGACTTGAGCTTGCTTGTCTTCAAAAGATGGTGATCTCGCCTTTAAGAGGAACCTAGAGAATCACACGAAAACAAAACTACATACATAGATCACTTGGATCTAAGGTTAGAGAGTTTATAACTCAAAGAGAAAATATGTGAGAAAGGGGTAAAAAACAATGAAGAAATTGCTCAATATTTATAGAGAGAAAATGTCTACTGTTCCATGGATCCTCACTTGAGGGATCCGTCCAGTGTAATATTGGGGATCCGTGGGATGCTCCCCTTTGCCCATGGGTTTTGGGTCATGGGTCATGGGTTATGGATCATGGTATCAAAGTAGATACAATGTATCTCCAAGATGCAATGCGACTAGTCCATGGTTCATCGATTAAAACTATGGGCCATGGATTAAATCCATGTATGACTTAAGCATGATGTCATGCAATGGGTTATGGGTCAAGCTCCATGGGTATGGGTCATGGACTTTGGGTTGTACTCAACTATATTCAATGTATTTGGTCAATGGGTAAAATACTTAAGTTTCTACCCATTTATATTACCCATTATAATACATACTAGTTATGTATATATTTGCCCAATATGTAAACACTAGTTGTTGTACATATGTATTATTAAATCATAAAATCACTTATACATGTTTTAGCGTTTTATGTGAAAACGTAAGTGTGTTAGAAAGCTATTGGCTCAAACCATTTACCTATTTTATTTGTTTCGTTAAAATGATTTTACGTTTGTTATCGACAAAATATTAGAAGATCGTAAAATATAAATAAACTTTTTTACGGCTTATTTGTATTAACAATCTCCCCCTTTTTGTTGATGACAAAACTTAAAATTATTTTAAGGAAAAACTAAAATTCGTAAAAGTTTGAATTTGTAGTGTTTACTTTCTTATCCCCCCTTTTCGTCGAAACAAAAAGAGCTTCGAAAATAAACTAACACATTGTTTTAAGAAAAACATGTGAAAAGAAATAATAGAGAGCAAGTGACGGGAAGAGTTCTCATCTTAACTCCCCCTTGACGAGTCCATCCCTTTGTGAGGGCGTCAAGTAAATAAAAACTACTAAGCTAATGCATTGCAACCATGTTTGCAAATGGTTTTGTCTTAGCGACGATAATGCTCCCCCTAGATAATTGCAACTTTGCAAGGGGACGTCATTGTGGAAAACTAGAAGGGGGGGTTGAATAGTTTTGCCAATTAAAACTTTCTTTTAAACTATTTAGATCGACTTATGTCAATCTATTTGGATGTGTGTTGGATGTTGATAAACAAGCATATAAAAGTATGTAAAGAAAAGATAAAAGTAAGAAGCACAAAACCACAACGCGAGTATTTATAGTGGTTCGGCTACAAGGACACCTTCCTTACCCTACTCCACTCCCCGAGTCACCTACTCGAGAGTTCGTAATCACTACACAACACCTACTCTTTATGGTGGAGAAACCTTCCAACGTGGCCTACTCTTTTCCGGTACTAGGCTAACCACCGGGTTCTTTCACACCAAGGTGAACCACACCTAACACAACGTCGCCTACCCTTTATCCGGTACTAGTCTAGATACCGAGTTCCATTACAATGGAGGAACTACTACCCAACACTACACCAACGACTAATCCCAAAGGATACCAACTCCTTATTACAACATCATCAAGGATATCAATATCCTTTGATCTAATGCTAATCTATCTTGTACATCGAAACACACCATATCGAATGTACATCTAAGGCACCTTTCACTAATGCCTTTAGCTAGATCTTCAAGTCACTCTTCACTAATGTCTTGTGACTTGACTTCTAGGCACCCTTCACTAATGCCTATAATACGGACGATCGACACCTTTCACTAATGTCTTCATCTTGAAACTTGAGACATCTTTCACTAATGTCTCCAACACTACACTTCTTAGAAGAAAGAAAAGAATCATCAACAAGAGGACTTCAGTAGTCTTGATGATGAGGAAGCATGACAACTCATGGACTTGAGCTTGCTCGACTTTAAAGGTGGTGATCTCGCTTTTAAGAGGAACCTAGAGAATCACACAAAAACAAAACTACAAACACAGATCACTTAGATCTGGGGTTAGAGAGTTTTAACCTCAGGGAGAAAGTATGTGAGAAAGGGGTGAGAAACAATGAAGAAATGGCTCACTATTTATAGAGGAAAATGTCTAATGTTCCCCGGATCCCACAGATCCCTCCCACAAGGGATCCGTCTAGCGTAAAGCTAGGGATCCGTTGGACGCTCCTCTTTACCCATGGGTATTTTGGTTAAGGGTCATGGGTTGATCCATGGGTCTTTAACTAGATACAATGTATCTTTTGAGTGCAATGCACCTAGTCACATGGGTATGGGTCAATACCATGGGTTATGGATATTATCCATATATGATATAAGCATGATGTCATGCAATGAGTTATGGGTCAAGCTCCATGGGTCATGTACTTTGGGTTGTACCCAACTACATTCAATGTATTTGGTCAATGGGTTATGATACTTAAGTTTCTACCCATTTATATTACCCAATATACTACATACTAGTTAAGTGTATATTTTACCCAAATATGTAAACACTAGTTGTTGTACATACGTAATATTAAATCATAAAATCACTTATACTTGTTTTAGTGTTTTATGTGAAAACGTAAGTATGTTAGAAGCTATTAGTTCAAACCATTTACGTAATTTATTTGTTTCGTTAAAATGATTTTACGTTTGTTATCGACAAAACATTAGAATATCGTAAAATATAAATAGACATTTTTATGGCTTATTTGTATTAACAATCTCCCCCTTTTTGTTGATGACAAAACATAAAATTATTTTAAGGAAAAGCTAAAATTCGTAAGAGTTTGAATTTGTAGTTTTTACTTTCTTCTCCCCTTTTTGTCTAAAACAAAAAGAGCTTCGAGAGGAAACTAACATATTGTTTTAGGAAAAACATGTGAAAGAAAGAAAAAAATAGAGAGCAAGTAATGGGGAAAGGATCTCGCCTTTACTCCCCCTCGAATGTCCATATCCCTAAAGTGATGATTATTGAAGATTTATAATATTGTGTAAATTGAATAACTACAAAACAAATGTTAGAAAACAAGTATAATGCATAATTTCCTGCAAATGTGATCCAAGTTAGTAGAAAAATAGTTTTATGTATCACGGATCCCACGGTTCCCTTCTTGTAGGGATCCGTCTAGGCAAATATAAGGGATCCGTCTGGCTGATGATCAATTTCAGCAATGGTGATATAACACATTGTGTTAATATCAAAGTGAGATATGTATTATACAACATAATAATATACTCATAAATATAGCAAGTAGCATGTATTTTCATTTAATAAAACTAGAGATATGATATACATGACTCTAAAAACTAGGAAAATGATCGATACATGAATTGGAATTTCTAGACTTATCTAAGTAACGCTTGAAACTAGGACACCACTAAAATCCTCTAGCTCAAGTTTGTTTAGGTTTAATCTCGTCGAAACGTTCGAGGAGGTGATAGAACATGAAACATTGGTCTTCTCATACTTCATGTATCAAACTTTCAACATGTTGACAATGATAACAATCTTTGTTATGACTAGGTAGTGGTGGTGGAAGAAATGAAATTGCTTGATGCGAAGGATCAAGTGAAGCGGCTTGTGGAGCTTCAAATGACGGAGGGATTGGTGGAGGCGCATTTGAAGATGGCTCGACCAAGAATGATGGTGGTGGTAGAGAAGTGTCAACTTCCATATGGTCGGGTGGTTGACTTTTGTAACACCCCCAAAATCCAATGGCGCTACTCAATTGGCATCATAACACAGGTAATAAAGAACGGATAATAAAACCCGTTTAAGAACTTTTATTAATAAAATGAAGTTAACATAAGTTTAATTGTTGCGGAAATATGACCCATTGATAAAAGGTGGTCCCAATTACATTAGTGTAGTCTATGACCATGCCATGCCAAGCCCTGCCTTGATATCGTCATACTTAAAAATCAAACACCTGAGAAAACATGCTAAAAAGGTCAGCTATAAAGCTGGTGAGTTCATAGGTTTACATAAAGCAGTAAGGTTGGACCAATAAGTTTACGAGTTAACATTATAAAGTGCATAATGTTATACGAGAGTCTAGTAAGTTTACAAGTTAACATTATAATGTGCATAATGTTATACGAAAGTCTACTACGCTGCACTAAGTTCCATGTTACCGAAGCTACGACAGTGTGCATGAAATGAGCTCATGTAATCAAAATAAGGCCCGGCAAGTGTTCTATCCCGTGACACTTGTAATTCGACATGGAATACATCCGTTTGTCCTATCCGGACTGTTGGTTCTCCGACACGGATGGAGGTGTCACCCTCAATAGATCTATTTATATCATTCGTGCTTCCCAGTAGGAACTAACGGTACATGAGTATGGGCATCGATTTGGGATACAATACTTAGGCTAACACGTAATAGTTTTACAAACAAACGCATTGTTTAAATGGTCCATAAAAATCAAGCATGTTTCTCACCCTAAGTTTGCAAAGCAAATACGAGTTAAAAAGTGGGGCTACGAACTCACCTCAGAAATAAGTCCTCTGAAATGAATAGTCAAGTAGTAGCAGTCCGTGGCACCAACAAGCGACCTAAATTAGTATGGGAATTCTTAGTTTACAGTAAAGTGTACTCACGACTCAAAGTGTGAAATTAAATTTAAGTGTTCACAAGTGGTTGTGTTTAATGTTGCTTGTGTGGCAAAGTTTACGTTAAATGCGTTTCAAAATGTTTTGTAAGTATTGGCTCTGGGAATAGATATGAAAAAATGTATACGAAACTTTCGTATAAAAGTTGGCTCGAATATTGACTTGTATTTATTAAGTTTGTTAGGTTTTCAGGTGTGAAAATATATATCATATATATTTATCGGAATTGTGGGAAAATAATATATTTAGAAAAATATAATATGTCGTTGAATAAAACACATGTTAAACATATTTATTTAACGAAAAGTGATACAATAATATAAGTTATTTAAACTTATAATGGTTTAAAATGAAAAGTGTCAAAGTGTTCAACTTTGAAGGGTTAAAGTTGTAAAAAGTATACGAGTTACAATCTTATAAATGTTTTTAAGGAAAAATATTAAGTGAGTTAAAGTTGGAGGGTTGAAAGTGTAACAATTAATGTAAGTTAGAAAACTTATAAATATCATTAAGAAAAATGTTAAATGGTTACAATTGGAGGGGCTGAAACTGTCAATTGGTGAAAGTTGTAAAAAAAAATAAAAGGGTAAACTGCCATGGAAGGGATTCGAACATGGGCCTGGTGTGTAGTAGTGGAGCGCCTGAACCAGTGAGCCAAGTGCTCTCTTTGGTTTTAATTTAGAGTTTAGTTATATTGAAAGGTTTGTTTATATTACTTATGTTAACTGTGAGTTATTTGCATGCATTCAAGACAGTATGTACATAGTTGCGTTTGTGTATATGGTGTCTTCAACTGTCTATATTTTCTTGTTTTCTCAATGATGACGTATGGTCCGGGAAAAAGTCTGGGCTGGAGCAAGTCTCTTCCGGGGCTGGAGCAAAACCCATCCGAGGCTGGAGCAAGACCCCTTCCGGCTGAGCAAGTCTCATCCCGGTGGCGATCCCCATCCGGGGCTGGGGCAAGACCCATCCGGGGCTGAAGCAAGACCCTTTCCGGGGCTGGAGCAAGACCCTTCCGGGCTGGATCTATCCGGGCCGGACATCATAGTTTCCCGCTTAAACTGTTTCCCGCCTAACGGTTTTCCGCCTAAATGTTTCCCGCCTAAATACGTCTCTATCACCAGATAAGGACAAGGGAACCCACCTATAAATGGAGTGCATTTACCATTTTACACGGTAGGATTTTCTCTCTCACTAAATACATACATACTTCTCTACATAATCTAACTTGACCGCCGGAGGGTGGTTCCGGGGCTTCGGCCTCGGGATCCCTTCTAACCGGTTTGTTTCTTGTACCGTAGCAGATCTCTATGCTCGGGATGACGTGGAACGACTCAATCAATCGTTAAGACTAGCCCGACTGATTATGCTTCAACAAGTGGCGCCATCCGTCAGGGGCGGATCTAGCATAAACAAAGGGTATGCACGTGCATACCCTGTATAAATTTTTAGTAGTGTAATGAAATATGTTATTTCTCAAATGTAACTACAAAATACATTAAAAATTTATGAGTGCACACCCTCCAAAATACACGAAAAAAATGAGTGCATACCTTAATCTAACTCACCATAACTTGAAAGGTAAGAAAAAAGGAAAACAAAAAGCACTGTAACTCTAAACCCTAATTTTGCAGAGGTGGCAGACGTAACTTTGAAGAAGAAGAAAGCAAAGAAGGCATTAGGTCAGTCAAATGGTCAATGAGATTAATTTTTGTGTGGCCCAGTTATTGGGATGTATGGATGTGTCCAACACTCCCAACCATAAAGCCCAATATACTCAAAAGTAAAAATACATACTGTCATAACTCATAAACATACTAAATTTAACATTGCCTTGATTTTATATAGTTTCAGTGGGTTATGTTTACTTTCCATTTCATTGTAATCTAAAAATATGATTTTCATTTTGTTCAAAATGTTTGTTGTTTTAGAGATTTTTAGATGTAAAAGTGCGAGGAACTAACGTTATACTTGCAAAATATGAGATAAGCTTTATAGTTTAGGTTATTTGATTAACAACGAAACCATGCCAATGTTTATAAAAATACTCGAACCCTGCTAACCAATAATGTCTCGTATATACCGAATTTTATAAACCAAATCAGTTTAAATAACATGGATTCATAAACGTAAAAGAACGTGTCTAATCCAAATTCCGAAAACCCGACCCGGAAAACCCAACCCGAAAACCAAATTTATTATTAACTCTTTTAAGAATCGTGCATACCCTATTTCAAATTCCTAGATCCGCCACTGCCATCCGTGGGACCCGGGCAAAATGCTCATCCTACCTTGGTTGAACAACCTGACTAAGTTCTTTCACGTTATGTGGGAACTTATGGGGATGTTTGGCCCAAGCTTGCACACGGACACATGGTTCCTAGACCCCGAGTCAACTTCTTCCCCCAAATGATTCTCTATCTCGAACGTACTTGCACTACGTCATGTTTTCTCTATAAAAGGCTAAGGTGTACAAAAAAAACTGGCTCGGTTGATTCACGTTGTCAAAGCTTACCACCTCGAAACCGATTGGTAGAAGACAATGAAATGGTTGAAGCTTTAAAAGGATAACTTGCATATTATAATGTATAAAAGGGTGTTCTAAATGAGAAGCCAAAGTACACTAACCTGTCATAAAAAGGTACACATTTTAAAGTATATTTTACATATTATAATGGATAATGTACAAGCAATTGTCCCCATTATTTAGCAAAAACAGTCCAATGTGCAACTTGATATGCACAACGTATAACCTTACGGAATATTATATGTTGTGGCATGCATGTGTCCACGTATGTAGTTCTTTATATCCCTAAGCAATTTACTAAAATTTAGCTACATATCTAGCTACAACATTTATATCCTAGGGGAGAGTTTTTTAATTGACCATTGTAGTTTTAAAACTTAATTAACAAAGTGAGTACTTTTAAAAATATTTAAAATAGTATGTTATATTTGAAATATATGTTCAAGTTCTTTAATTGACCATTGTAGTTGTCTAACATGTTAACGTAGTTATAAAGTTTTTTTTTTTAATCACAGTTGCATTCCTAAATGTGTTGTAACCGAAAAATAAAATAAAAATCCATATAATTAATACAATTAAAAACACAATTTAGAAGAGAAGCTAAAATGAGTATTAATATACACATGCGTGTTATCTTTGAGTGGCGTTGTGTTTCAACCTCTAAGCATATATCAATGGTACTTAGTTCTTGGTAAATATTAAGATTTGAAACATGATCTCAATGTCGTTATTGTCCGTGATTGGGAGGGGAATGTATTTTATCATCTTTCCAAAACCACACGGGTATCTACAAATAACTTTAATACAGTTTGTTTGTTTATCGATAGATGTAGCAACATGTATTTAGTTGATAAGTTCTTTAAACTTTATTTCGCGTTGAACATTGATTGCTTTACTCGGCGGCTTGTTATAAGATACACCTTTTGATCCATCACATATATTACCACCCCAATAACATAAGGGAGGTGATTTGCACACTCCTCTTTTTTATTTGCACACTCACGGTTGAAGTTACTAAAGCATGATGTAAATATAATACAACTGTATGATGCGGTACTTGGAGTGCGCCAATAAAAAAAAAAGTGTGCAAATCAATTTCCATAACATAATAGTATTACCCCTTTTGATGCCATGGTCACAAAAACTAACAACCTGGTAAAAAATAACTTGAAGTTTTATCAACAAAACCTACAAAAAGCCTTTAACAAATAATACTTCAATATATTATGACTTGAATTAATGTACATTACTGATACATAAGTTTCATTCTACAAAAAAGATAGCTTTTCATTACTTTCCTTTTGACTATCTAATGCAAGTTCTTTATTCTTGTTATAATGAAACATAATGACAGTTTCATCATCTTTATGAAGGCAAATAGAAAACAAAGAATATATAAGGAGGAATCAAACCTGATAGAGTGGGATAAACAATTACATGATGTCGACTATGGAGCAACGGTAAAGACAGTGACAATCGGGGCACAATAAGGGTTGAACTTCGATCACGTTAAGAATATAATGTCATGTTATAGCAATGCATGAGGAGGAAGATGGTCTTTAGGGTTTAAATACTCGGTTCCTTTTTTTTTTTCTATTGTTTCATTGTTAAAGAAAATTAATACAATTATAAATTAAATATTTTTAAAACTACTCATTTTGTTAATTAAGTTTTAAAACTACAATGGTTTATTAAAAAACTCTCCTAGGGGATAGCTATCTTTATTATAGATAAAAATTGTTCTAATCTCTCTATTGTTTATAAGAGAGCTAGGTGTGGCAACAAGGCATAACTTCGTCGTCGCGCCACCTCAGCGCCACATCAGCATCCCATTTTCTCACAACTAACCACAACAAACCCCCTCCTCACTCATAACAAACCTCAACTTCTTCATTCGGGGCCCACAATTACACACACAAACACACACACTACACACACAAACACACAAACCTTCTGCTTTTGTGTCAGATACATTAGTTCGTCGTCCCGACGATTTTGGAACCGACGACGAGCCACGACGGGCGACGCCGGTGTGGCGGCGGCCCACGGCGAAGCTCCACGTGGGCGACGGCGAGCTACAACAAGCTCCACACCGTGCACTCTAAGCAACTTTTGTTAGATGAGATGCGCCCATATTCCAATGCTTGACTAAGCATGCTCGTTATTATGCACAAGGTTCAACTGACATATGATACTTTTATCCACCCAAGGCACAGTAACCCATGTCAATGTTCTTATTATTAGTTCTTTTAGACTTTTTTAGACCGGGTCAAGCACAAAAATAAAATAAGTTAAATTTTAGCACATTCCCAACATGGACGGCGACATCTGCTTCCAAACTAGCAGTTGGGAAACACCATACCCATTACGTCTTGTTCAACTTTATTTTGGCTATGAACTTTATAATTTGTTCGCCCATAGCCCGTTTATTAACAAAGAACCTTCAAAAGACAAACTCATGGAATTTCTCTCGAGCCTTGTTTATCCAGATCTGTGCAAACCTGCGGTTCATCGCCTGCTGTTCCGGATAATTATCCTTTGGTACGGATATCTAAATCACACCCTTCATCATCGAATGCTACGATGTCCGACCTCCAGAGTCTTGAGGAAAAAAGCGACTGGGTTGCAACCATATGGTTGAAATACTAACGACACAAGCTAAAAGGCAGCAAAATACATAAGTTCATAAACACAAGTTTTTTACCCATCACTTATAGACAAAATTTATCTCCATCCACCTTTAGATATTATTTAGACATCTCTGAAAATTTATTGACACCACTACATCTTCGTACACTTGAGGTACACTCGTGGTGTAACCTCGATCTGGTCAAAACCTACTAGACTAAGACCAGTTAGATAAATACCTACGGACTACATTTAAGCCGCGATCTTCGGACAAAGTCCTGAAATCCTGAACATTTCAGACAAATACCATCTCGGATACCTTATCACAAATACGGGTAAACCTTTGACCATTTTATCATTACGTGACCTGCGGACGAGAAGGTCCCAACACACTGTCGTACCATGCAGAATCCACAAACTGCGAAACCAATTCTGAACTCCGGACGAAATATGCCTGGTCCGATGTTCCGAATAACCTCTTGTTAACAACACCTTGTGGTAACAACTCAAAGACCAATCGCTATTTCAAACATGAACTCCCGATGTCATTTTTTCCGGATTTTTAATCCCAACCTTCGCCACCCTTACTGGTGCTAAGATCCGAACTTCACCAATTCCGGTGCTAATCTCCGGACATTATTTTCACGACCCGGCGAAACGATTATTGGAACCTCCATTGCCCTATCTTTGATGTTTTAACGTACCCGTCACTCATACTTAAAAACTAAAGTTCAAGACAAATGAACCGCGACACTCCTACATGCAACCTCCGGCCAAAACATGAACTGTGACCGCACTTAAAGAATCTTGGTACTCGGTTTTTCTAAGTACGGCTCATACTTTCGATTTAAGGTCCGCAAACTACAACACATTGTTGCTTGACCAACGAATCTTTTGTATCATAAACATTACTAATAGCCTTTGAGCTCTAGTACGAACAACCATACACCGTTTTGTTTAATATTCTAAAAACGGTCCGGCAAACCAACATACGGCTGGTTGTTGCGGCTATCCTCCGGTCATTACCTTCTCACGTAAAACTCTTGTCAAACCTCGATTCTCTGTTTAATAACCCACGTCTGGGCCTCACCTTCGTAAACGCGACCCCCATTGTTGGCTGGCCAGACCTTCAAGCTTCTCAGTTCGGGCAGATGCACATAAGAATGTAGCTATAAAACTCCAACCATTGAGCGCCGAAATGAAATATTCACGGTCACATATATTTGTGGCCAAACACTTTAGCATTTTGAAATCTCCGCTCAAGAGTTGCAACCATCTTTTTATTACTCCGCAAATTTATAGCTATGAGCTCCCTACGGACCGGTAATGCTCACCATCGGGTCACCCTTTTCGCTCTGACCTCCGGTCGGCGGATAGGAATCGCCGGATTCACGACCAACGGTCTGGACAAAAATATTTGGTGTTTTGAATTTCGCAGACACCGGCTACAAACCGTCGGATTTGAAGGTTTGCAAACCGCGACAATCTACGAGCTCCATTGCTTGGTTCTGACCTGCATCTGAGCTTCAATTTTTTTTATATATCCATCACACTCCGACGACAAAATCGACAGACTTATAACTTTTGAGTCGTGGACGTAGATACTTAATATCACTCATAGCAAAGGTCAAGTAGTTCATCCTCTTATACGTCTGACCACACGCTCCAAAAAATTTCTTAACTTCCAACACCTACAAAACCTTCGTTCGGTCATCATATCGACATGGTAATAACATGTCCGGTAATAGTCAGCTGACCAAGCATGCTGAACAAAAACAGGCCGATCAAAAATGAGCCGCGACACCCCTATATGCAATCTCCCGCTCATATTATAAGTCTGAACGAACCGTAACACATTGTTACTCGATCAGTGAGTTTTCTGTGATCATAACCGTTACATGCAGCTTTTAAGGTGCGGCGCGAACAACCATCCATCATCTTGTTTGGTGCTTTAGAAACAGTCGGGGATAGAAAGCCGATAATTACCCAACCCTTTATTATCAACCCCCGGACATGATGAACGCTACCGTGGTTGTCGGGGCCCGACCACTATTAGACAATCTCAGCCCACCAAAGTACATAGGATGCTGCCCGCGAAACTTACTTCGCGACACGTTTGCTCCGGACAAAAACACCGCATAGTGTTGGGTTCAGTAAATACCCAAACCCCTTAAAATAGGATTTGAATAGAAAATAACCTAAGTGTTTAATCCGTTAAACACAATAAGGTCACTGAGCGCATAGCCTCTCAGTGAGCCATCTTCAGGACACTTAGTATGAGGCGAAGAAGGAGCCTCTCCACTCTGCAAAGCGGAGGTGAAGACTAAGTCAAGAAGAAGATGGTGGATTCAGTGAGTGATGACAATAACTCACTGAATCCCTTAGACTCCTCTCCAACTGTTAAACACTGAAGACAAACGAAGGAAGAGACTGAAGGCTTTGAAGACTGAAGAATGAGCTGGACTAGGCGGGAAAGTTTTACCCAGATAAAACTAAGTCCCTCAAGTGTTTATCCAGTTTATACATAGTCTCAATCTATAAAGATCATATCTTCCAATTTATAGTAAGCGGCGACTTTCTCATTAAGAAAAGAAGCCACTACTATAGAAAGGTGAACAGAAACCAAGATATCAATATTCGTGTTTGCTGTGATCCATGTTTTTGTCTTCTAGGTTAAAGTTAATAATCATACTTGTATAAATAGCATAAGAGAATGAGTGAAAAGTTTAAGCTTGTGAATTGTAAAAACATACACACACAAGCCAACTTTTCACTCCTCCAAATACAACTTTATCCTTGAGCTAGCTCAGCGGGTTCTAAGAGTTGTGCTCAGACTTAGCCTGAGCTTAGAGAGGAGTCACCCCAAACTTTGTTATTTCAATCCCAAGTACTATTCCGCAAGTACTTGGGTAACGTATTCGTTTGATTTATTTCTAATAAGAATATGAAGTTGAAAATTACTTTGTGTGTTTTACTTACATTACTTTCAGTCATTATTCACTGTTAATTTGTGTTAAGTACTTAATTGTATTCAAAACGATAGTGAATAGGGAACAACAAGTGGTATCAGAGCGAGGCTGATTATAAAACTTTTTTTAAGCCGCTCTAAAACATTTTTAAATCAGGATTCCTATGGCTGAACTTGATGTACCCCAACTAGTCGATAAAAAGGGTGGAGCTTATTCAGCTGTTGCCCCTAGACTTGAAGTTGGCAAATTCAACAAATGGAAAAAGCGTATGCTTTGCTATTTGATTGGGATGGAACCTTATTATATCAAGTGTATTAATGAGGGTCCATTTGTCCCAAAGACTGCTGAAGGTTTGCCCAAACCTGAAGCTCAGTGGACTCAGGATGAAAGGAGAGTGGTCAACCAGGACCAAAGACTCAAAAGTATCATCATATCATGTCTTCCTGATGATATAATGGAGTCAGTTATAAGCTGTAATACGGCTAAACAAACCTGGGATGACCTAGTTCATAGCCATGAAGGTCCATCTGATACCAAGGAAAACAGGATAATGGACCTGAAACTTGAGTATAATACCTTCAGGGCTAGGGACTCTGAAACTCTCTCTCAAACTTACACCTGTTACAAAACTCTTTTAAATGAACTGGCTAATGACGGTGTTAAGTTATCCAAGCATGAGATAAATGTTGGTTTTGTTAATTGTCTTCCTGAGAAATGGTTGAACTTCTCTCAGGGACTTAGAAATGCAAATCACATTCAAAATCTTGAACTCCCTGAAATTTATGGGAAATTTGTCTATGAGGAAAACCTCATCAACAGACGATACCCTGACTTAAAGAAGTCTCAGGAAGTCAAGAAGTCCCTGACCATCACCTCACCTATATCAACTGCCTTCTTTTCTAACAATGTGGTTCAAGATTTTCAAGAAAATTCTGATGACGAGCCTGATGAGAGATCAAGTGAGGAGTACCTGAATGACCTGAACGTTGAATTTCAGGAAAGGGCACTCCTTGCAAACTCTCGAAGGTTCATTAAAAGAAACAAAGGTTTTTCAACTGCTAAAGCTAACGAGGACACTGAATGCTTTAAGTGTCACAAAAGAGGTCATTTTGCAAAAGACTGTTTTTCTAAAACAATTTCTGAACCCTCTTACAGACCATCAGGGTCAAATCAGTCCTTAGGTTTTAGCAAATTTCAACCTAAAATCTATCAGTCTCATCAAAACTTTCAGAATAAATCGCACAGAACAAAACAATTGATTTTGAAGCTAAGTATAGGAAAATCAAGGCTAAGCTTGCATTACTTGAGGCCAGTCCCTCAGAACCAAAAAGTGTTCCATCTATGCAGGGCAAAAACAAAGGTCTTGTTGCTGAAACCTTCGACTGGGATGAAGAGCCAGTCTCATCAGATGATGAAATGGTGCATGTCAGCGCACTGATGGCCTTCTCAGAGGAAGACAAGCTAGCTGTTGGAAAGAATCATGCCAGAAATGGAGAATGGGTTAACATCACTATGAAGAAGGTAAATATTATACTTTCTATGGATGATGACTCTGATTGGCATTCCTATATGAACTATATCAATGTTGATCTTAAGTTTGTAGAGGAGCAAAGACTAAATCTTTTTCTAAGTACAACAAGTTAAGTTTTGAATTGAATAAGTGTAGGGATGAGTTACTTGTATTAAAACAAAACAAGCTTGAGGCTATCACCTTACAAATTCCAAACACTGAATTAGTTAAAAGAAATCAGGCTCTTCAAGATGAACTTAAGAAAGAAAAGGATATCATTGATAGTTGGACCACCAAAAATCCAAGAGTCTTTGATGTTGTGGGTGCCCCCAGTAGCAAAAAGAGAGTCATAGGTGAACATCATCTTACTGACTCTCTCAACAAAGACCAGAGTCCTAAACCATTTGTGTCTGGTGGCATGATTACCAACATGTTGTCTGTTCCAAAACCCAGTGAATGGATTGAAAGACTTAATACTGATAGTAAGCTTCCTAACTTTGACTCTGGAAGAATTCTAGAGCCTGAAAGTCAAGCTCTAAAGAGCATGCTTGGACTCCCTGATGTACCCAGTAGCACTGAACACATCTCTGAGTCTGAAGATGAATCTCAAGCACCACTTCCACCATTGGAACCTCTTTAGGGTGCTGATCCTAGCTCTGAGCTTACTCCATTACAATACAATCCTCACTCTCCCAAAAAAAGGTCTGGACTTGGTAGAACCATTTTGAAAAGACAATCAAAACCAACTCAACAAGAATCCACCCCCACTGAAACTTCCACATCCTCAGTTCCCAATGAAGCTGATCAGATTCAACAATTGACTGAACTTGTGAGGAAGCTACCTCACAAAATGGAATCCATTGAGAAGGTCCCTGAACCAATCAAGGAGACAAGGTCAGCCTCCTCCAGTTCCTCAAAGTCAAAAGCCACTACCAAAAACAAGCAGAAGTGTGATCTGTGCAACTATAGAAGTCATACCACTGACAACAGTTATAGAATCCTTTTTTGCATGATCTGCAAAAAGGATGATCACAGAACTGCTAACCACTTACAATATGTAAGTTCTCTCGGTCAAGCAAACTATACCAATGTTGCTCATCAGTATGCTTCTTCATCCAAATCAGCTCAAAAGTTGAGAACAAAGCCTTTTCCTCCTTGCCCACACTGTGGGTGTAATGATCATCGCCCTGATGATTGTCTTATGAACACATGCTATGATATTTGCGGTAGCACAGCTCACAAGACATCCCAGCATGACAGTGTCATTCATGCAAGGAGAAGTTCAAAGCAACCAAGAATCACTGAGTCATCCTCAGTCTCTAAATGCAAAACATGTGGCAGCTCATTACACTCCACCACTGACCATGAATCGATTGCTCAATTCAAAGAGACCATGAGACCCAAACCTACTAGTAAGTGGGTCGAAGAGAAATAATTTTACTACTTGTGCAGAGGCATGCCAAGGAGCCTATCTGGCATCTAGACAGTGGATGCTCAAGAAGCATGACTGGTGTGAAGGAATATCTGCACAAGTATGTAAAGGAAACAGGGCCCAAGGTAGTATTTGGTGATAACTCATCATGTCCCACTGAAGGTTATGGTTAAGTAAATCAAAGGAATAGTTTCTCTAGGATTGCTATGTCAATGGTCTCAAGTACAATCTCATCGTCGGGCTATGTGATGCTAAGTACATTGTACAATTCAATGACAAACAAGGTACCATTTTCAATGCCAACAAGGAAGTTGTGTTGATTGCTCCTAGAAGAGACGATGTTTATGTCTTAGACATGTCAACTCTCTGGAACATGTCTTTGCCAAAGCCACTGAAACTATCAACTGGCTGTGGCACAAGAGACTCTCACACTTAAACTTCAAAAACATCAACAATTTGGCAAAACAAAATAAGGTCCTTGGCTTACCATCACTAGTTTTTGCAAAAGATAAACCATGCTCAGCCTGTGAAAAAGGCAAACATAAAAGAGCATCTTTCAAAACCAAGCAAAACTTCTCTATCAAAAGCTGCCTTCACCTCTTGCATATGGATCTCTTTGGACCAGTCAGTCCTAGATCAATCCAGCATGAGAAGTATACACTTGTCATTGTTGATGAATTCTCAAGATACACTTGGGTATACTTTCTTTCTAAAAAGAGTCAGGCAGCTGATACTATAATGTCATTTATCAGGAACATTGAAAACCAGAATGACATTACAGTGAAACAAATCAGAACTGACAATGGTACTGAATTTAGAAATGCTGAGCTTGAGAGTTTTTGTGATGAGAAGGGAATCTCCCAAAATTTCTCATCTCCTTATACCCCTGAACAAAATGGGGTAGCTGAAAGGAAAAACAGAACTCTCATTGAGGCTGCAAGAACCATGTTAAATGGCTCAGCCCTCTCAAAGCATTTCTGGACTGAAGCAGTTAAAACTGCCTGTTACACTCAAAATAGGTCAATCATTGTCAAAAGACATAATAAAACCCCTTATGAGATATTCAAGGGTAAACTTCCTAACATCAGCTATTTTCATGTTTTTGGATGTCCTATGTTTATTCATAACCACAAGGATCATCTGGGCAAGTTTGATGCTAAAGCTGATGATGGATACTTTCTAGGTTACTCACTAATCTCCAAAGCCTTCAGGGTGTTTAACACAAGGAGACAACAAGTTGAGGAAACCTATCATGTCACCTTTGATGAAAGTGTAGAAAGCATCAGGTTCTCCAACACTTCAGTGGAAGAAATAGGAATTGATAACTCATCAAGATATCCTCCTGATGAGTTCATCACTGAAACTAATTCCTCATACCAAGCTGATGCTAACATCTCATATTATGTCTTGCCTCACAACTGTCACAAACCAACTATGAATTCATTGATAGTCAGTCAAGCCTCTGGATAGGTAACACTGATCCAGATGATCAGGATCCTATAACTCATGATCCTCCACCAGAACAAGAAATCTCAACAGTTGATCTAAATGAGTCTATGGCTATTGCACCTGAACTCACACCTGAACTCCCAGTGACCTCCTCAAGCTTAGATCCTAGACCACAAAGTAAGTGGACAAGATCTCAGGACATTGAACTTGTTAACAACATCGGTGATCCCATTGAGGGCATGCTCACTAGAAGCATGGCTGCTAGATTATCAGCAACTTCAGCCAATGAATGTCTATATGTTGATTACCTATCAGACATAGAACCCAAAAGTGTCGCTGAGGCTTTAAAACACCCAAGCTGGGTTCAGGCCATGCAAGAAGAACTTCAACAGTTTGACAAAAACAAGGTCATGACCTTGATCAAATGTCCTCAGGATGTCATTGTCATAGGAATGAAGTGGGTTTCCAGAAACAAAACTGATGAAAACGGCACTGTCATTAAAAACAAAGCCAGACTTGTAGCCAAAGGTTACAGTCAACAAGAAGGCATTGACTATGATGAGACATTTGCTCCTGTTGCAAGAATGGAAGCCATCAGGATCTTCCTAGCTTATGTTACCTACATGAACTTCAAAGTTTACCAAATGGATGTAAAAAGTGCATTCCTAAATGGTGAACTCAAGGAAGATGTTTATGTTCAACAACCCCCAGGCTTTGAGAGCAGTGAATTCCCTGATTATGTCTGCAAGCTTGATAAAGCCCTTTATGGACTAAAACAAGCTCCCAGGGCATGGTATGAAACTCTCTCAGCCTTCCTGATACAAAACAAGTTTGTCAGAGGAAAGATAGACAAAACACTGTTTGTCTATAGAACACAGCAGGATGTGATACTAGTCCAAGTATATGTTGATGACATCATCTTTGGCTCAACAAACTACAAACTTTGCAAACAGTTTGAAAAACTGATGACAAAGAAGTTTGAAATGAGCATGATGGGTGAACTAACATACTTCCTTGGTCTACAAATCAGGAAAACTGACAAAGGAATCTCCATCAGTCAAGAGAAGTACACAAGAAATCTCTTGAAGAAGTATGAGATATCTGACTGTGCCTCAGTGAAGACTCCAATGGTTCCACCTAACAATCTTGGACCTGATATCACTGGCAAATCAGTAAATCAAACCCATTTTAGAGGGATTGTTGGCTCACATGTATCTAACTCTTCCTGACCAGACATACAATTCTCAGTTGTCTCATAGCTATATATCAGTCCAATCCTAAATAATCCCACCTCACGCAGCCAAAAGAATACTCGGTACCGAAGGAACCCCAAGCCTTGGACTTTATTATCCTAAATGCTCAGGTTTGATCTCAAGGGTACTCGATTCTGATTATGCTGGCTGCAACATGGACAGAAAAAGTACCTCGGGTCCTCAATTTCTTGGAGTGGTTTGTTGGAGTGCTAAAAGCAAAGAATCAAGCTATGTCTTCAGCCAAGTGAATATGTGGTCGCAGGATGCTGTGCCAATGTTTTATGGATGAAGAGTCAACTCAGTGACTATGACATCCATTACAAAATGGTACCCATCTTCTGTGACAACACCAAGTGCAATTGCAATCTCCAACAACCCTGTCCTCCATCAAAGAACCAAACACATTGATATCAGATATCACTTCATCAGGGATCACATAATGAAGGGAGACATAGAACTTCATTTCATCCCTACTGAATATCAACTTGCTGATATCTTCACCAAACCTTTGGATGAACCTACATTCAGGAGACTGAAAGCTGAATTGGGAATGCTTGACATTGAAAGTCAGTGATCCAAAACCAATCTCAGTGAGTTCCGTGAAACGTTCTCCCTGAACATCCAAAATCAATCCCTCACTGAATGAGTAAGACTCAATCAGGGTCCCTGACATAACGCATTGAATGAGTAACTAAATGCTCCAAGTATTAGTTACTTAAATGTCCTAGGTTGGTAATCCCACCAATTTAATAGAGGAATATATGTCTTATGTCAGAGAATCATCATTTACTCACCCCACTTGGCATTAAATGCCTTCTCACATAAAATATCCTGGATATTTTATTACTGCTAAAGTGCACTTTCACTGTGCACGCAACCATTTTCTTGAAAGAGGGTTTTACTGCGGAGAGTGGTGGGTGGCATTAAATGTGGAATATTAAATGATTTCAAAAATAATCTCTACATATCCACGTTTATACAAAAACCACCCCTCTCACTACTCTATAAATACCCTCTTCAAAAACCACAAAACACACACAAATTACTTTCTGCAACTAAACTCTGTCAAAAATCCTTTCTCAAACTCGAAAAAATTTGTGTGTTATCAAAATCTTTAAAACCTCTTTTGAAAAACCCTCCTTGTAAACATTTACAAAAGTTTTTCATCACAAACTTGAGAGATCTAAACACTTTGATTGTTCTAGTCAAAACATATTTTAAAACCTTAAAATCTTCTTTAATGGAAATAGCTAGAACACAATCTCTCCAGTTTGCGTCTCAGTGGGTAGGGGATCTTACTAACGTTGAATTCAAAACAAATAATGTCATAGGTAATTTTGAATACCCTGAAAATGTCCCAACCTATAAAGACATTATAAATTTTTATTCAACTGCCCACTCAAAACGGCCTTTGTAAATGTCCTCAAGACTGCACCCAAACTACCTCGGGAGTTTTGGGCTGCTAGAGCCTTTGACCAAACCTTCATCGAAGGAGAGAATAACCTTAGACCCACTCAGTGGAGTATCTCATCGTTTAGTCTAATGGGGGGCAACAATACACCCTGGATTACAAAACGTTTTGCACTTCAACAGTGTTAGATTATAACAAAGGGGTTTATGTCGCCATCCTGAACCCTTCACAGTGAAGGATTGATTAAACAAATCGTTTTAGATCCAACTCTTTGGACAAGACCCAGTCACAAAAGTTCATTCCCCGTGGCTTGGAGGATCTATTCACCTTTTGTGATTCAGGTCCTCGGCGGGAACCACTCATCCACTGAACAAGTTAACTCTAGATGATGGCATACTGCCTGATGAATGGGGTCACTGTCGACATAGGGGAGATCATTTACAGTGATCTCGTAATGAAGCTACAGAGTAAACTAGGACGAAGTATGTTTCGTATCCTAGGTTGTCTCTTGTGCTTTACAATCGTTATGGGTTCCATTACTCAGGAATGAAAATTTGGAAATTTACCTGGCATCCTGAGTCCATCAAACTTTCAAAAGGACCCATCCCTTGTCACTCCTATTGAATTGACGGCCCATATGGTTGCGATAAACAACCAGGAGGGATCAGTGTCTCCAAACCTGCTCCTAAAGAGAAAGGGGAAGTCTCAGACTGGGCCAAGACTTAACCAAAGTCTCAGGGTCCGAGGCTCAGGAGCACAGCCTAAGAGGACAAAAAGCCGTGACTAAAAAGACACCCATGACTAGGCAACAACCACCCATGTGACAATGAAGGACACTGATACATCACAGTCAGTGCCCTTGGTCACAACTAATACTCCCCAAGATCCAGAAGGAAACAAACAACCCGCTGGTAGGGGAGCGCCTTCCACTAAGCCTGATGAGGACATTAGCAAATCAAAGCCTTTGTCTGAGGGCACACTGATCGATCCCAAAGACTCAGGGGGAAACAAACAACCCAATGATAGGATAAAACATCACGACTCTGCTAAAGGCAAGGGGAAAAACCATAAGTGTCTCAGGGTCACGGGGGACAAAGACGGAGGGAAAGGACAAACCCGCATATATGGAACCCAAAACCAATCCTGACTCTCGAGGAAGACGCTGGGAAACTCCACCAGTGTTCGAGGGGTCCACGGGGGACAAAGAATCGAGGGATCAATACCACCCGCTGATATGGAACCCATCCCAATCCTTGTTAACAGTGTCTGAGTTGCTAAAATCGATGATGACCTTGCTGAAAGTGATGAAGAAATTTATCAGCGGGGTGAAGCGGACGCTGAGGTTCAATTGAACAAGAGCTTTAGCCTCGATCCAAAGGAGCAGCAACGAATCCCCATTCCAACATGATGATCATGCTTCTGAATCCTCCTCAAGCTCTGAGGAATTCAAAGAGTTGATAATGTTCTTCCCTCACTGAAAGGAAGTTGGCTCAGTGGATCACCAAATCTTAAGGAAGCTATACCAGGGGGTTACTAAACATTGTGGGAACAACATACTGAGGCTGCTGCAAGTTATGCTGATCTAAGGGCAGAGGTACAGGGCTTCGATGAAAATGTTCATGAGCACAGGGACTTGATGTATGACAGACTTTACCGACTGGATGAAAATTTGGCTAACTTCTTAAGACAGCTTCAGAATGTAGGCACAAAGGTCGATGAAATCAGGGAGTTTGTCAAAGAAGATCCAACACTTAACTCTCAAGTGCTAATGGCTACTGAGGCATACTTGAAACAATCCTCAAGCCTTAATGAACTGCTAGATCTGCTCAAGTCTGCAAATGTTCATGGTCTTCCATCCTCAGTCCAATCTCTTCAAGCTACAATGGACTCTTTAAATACACAGGTGGCGACCATGGCTCAGGCGTCCTCCTCCCTGGCCTGGAATCTTGGTCCCCGGATGACTGCCTTGGAGCTTTCTCAGGCTAACTTGGATGAAAAGGTCACTGGTATTCACGCAGATACTACAGAGATTAAGGCTATGATGACTGAAATCTATCAGGCCTTCAAGGGTCAAGCTGCTCAGTCCCCCTCAGCACCAACGCCAACTTTTGCCCTCACTGAAGCCCCGGCAACAGTTGAAGGGGAGAATACTGCTGAAGAAACTCCTCTTCACACTGAGGGGGAGCAAACACCACCTGTCTCAGTAGCTCCAACATCATCTACACCAGTCTCAGCAATACACATCTCCTCACTACCACCTCAAACATCAACAACAACAACAACAACACTGACGGTCACCACATCAGTCATGACAACAACACCACCCTTAGTTGCATCATCTTCCTCAGGCCAGGACAAGGGCAAACGCATAATGACAACTGCGGAGCCTGAGAGAAGATTCCCTATAAATCGACGACACTGAATACCTGCTCACACCTCAACAGCTGAGTAAACATCTTGCTAAAGAAGAAAGAAGAATGAAACTAGCTGAGGAAGAGAAAAAGAACGAGAAGCATGGCAAAGGTTGTCGCTGAAGAAGCTGAGAACATGGGATTAGATGCAAGCAAGCTCCCAAAGGGTCAGGCAGGACAAACGTTCAAGGATGCTCAGGTGCCAAATGGCTGCAATGAGAAAGCAGATGAAGAAAAGAGAAAGAAAACGAAGCTCTCAGGCAAAAGAAGAGAATTGAGGGAATACAACTGGACAATGAACAACCGAAGGCTTCCTGAAAAAATCACTGATGTCAAGATTATTCCCAACACCAAACCATTGGCTATGAATGTTTACAGTGGGGATGACAAAAGACACTTTGAGGTTCATGATCCCTTAAAATTCAGTGACTTTGGGATCACTGAACTCGATGAACTTGGTCCGATCATTGGAAAAAGCAAATAAAGTGGTCAAGGAGCTGATGAAGATGCTCAACAAAAGATTTGAAAGGCTGAGGGATGCACCAGCCCAACTTGGAATTCAGCCTGCCTTGACTGCACCTCAAGGATCTCAACCACAAACTTCCACTGGCAAAAGGAAAAGAGTTGAGTTACAGCCTGAAATCAAAGTGCCTGGATTAGAATGCAACAGGGAGCTGCCTGAGGGTGTAAAATTTGTGAACTGCTTAGTGATTGAAGAGCCTGAAAGAGGGCTATTTTTCATTGATTTCTACGGGAACTCAGCTTTCCAAAGGTGGAGTGATATCGACAGTATGGAGTGGGCTACAATGATCAGCTATATTCAGTGGCTCTCAGATCACTCCAAGCAAACATCAGTTTCTGTCAAGACTTGATGCAAAGATAAGAGACCATCCTGACAGAAAAACACTCATCACCAAGAAAGTGAAGCTCGAGCACTGGGTATCCATCTGGACGGACATCATTTTATCCTTTGTACTAGTGATAGGAAATATGTAATCTGATCAATAAAAGATGTATGTTTTGTCAAATTACTCAAATGTTCCTTATTGTATTCATTAGTGACCTTCAGTGTAAGAGAAGCCTTTTTGCTCACTTACACTGATCAAAACACTTAGGCTATTTGTATATCCAAATAGGGGGAGACTGTTGGGTTCAGTAAATACCCAAACCCTTAAACTAGGATTTGAATAGAAAATAACTAAGT
>OU343220.1:6353009-6542041 GCA_910596185.1 Chrysanthemum makinoi
ATGTTAAAACAAGGAGATATCATCATTTTTTTTAGGGCAAATAATTGAAAATGGTATCATACTTGACACTATTTTTTTTTGTGGGTAGCGAACAAAATTTTTTTTTGTAGGTAATTTTCTTTCAAATTTATACTTTTTAGGGTATTTTGCGAAAATTTTTGACATTTTTGCCCCTCTTAGCTAATAGAAATTTTTTTCCCGAATGGCAAAAATGTCACATAGTACCTTAAAAATGATGAATTTGAAAAAATAGTACCCATAAAAGCAAAAAAATTTTGTTCGCTACCAATAAAAAAAAATGGTGACAAGTATGATACTCTTTTCAATCATTTGCCCTTTTTTTTAACATCAATATAAAGAGTAAGAAGCACATCACCACGACACAAGTTATTTATAGTGGTTCGGCTACAAGGACACCTTCCTTGCCCTACTCCACTCCCAGTCACCTACTTTCGAGAGTTCAAAGCACTACACCAACTCCTTGTGAGTAGAAGCCTTCACGTAAGCTTAACCTTTTTCCGTACAAAGCTAAATACCGAGTTCTTTCACACCAAGGCGAACCACACCTAACACAACGTCGCCTACCCTTTATACGGTGTGATTCGTTGTGAAGTGAGTGTGAGAAAAACACAAATATCAACAATATCAAAATAACCGTAAAATTCGACAAATTAACCCTTTAGGAAAAAGGTCAACGTGCCAAACCTCACGGGTGTGATAAAAGTGATACCGGAAAAGTGATTTCCGGTCGGTGTCCCAACGAGGTGTGAATGGAAGGATTCATTGAGTTTAAGTGATTTGAACTTGAATTGGATTTTAATGATTTTGGATTTGATTACGAATTCTACAATTTAATTAACGGGAAGGTAAATAAGGCAAGGGAACCCTAATAAACTAAAAATAAACTATCACTAAGCCTAAGGAATGATAAAACGAAGCTACACTAAGTCCTAGGGTGCAAAAACTAAAAAACGTAAAAACCGGCAACCACCCGAGCTATAAACGTAAAAATTTTGCAATTTAAGGGCTACGGGTGTGAAATTAATTTTCCTATGTCCTAATTGACTAAAAATAGTTTTAGAAAAAGACCGGGTATTTTTTTGACTTTTGAAATAATTACTACGAATTAAAAACTATTAAACACTAATTAAATGATTAAAAATACTAAAACGTTTTAGAAAAATATGGAAAAATCATGGAAACTACTTTGGTGTAAACTGGTCCTAGGAAAAATGAAAAACGTGGTGGGTGCTTTTTGAAATAAGCAGAAATTAAGCTAGAAAAGCTAAAAGAAGTAAAGCTGCTAACAACCCTTAAGGAATTGATTGTGCGAGAACATGACCAATAGAAGACCAAGGGCATTTGGCATACAGTGTACCCCTTATCATCCTATCCAAGGGAGAGGTCTCTGTGTTCGACCCTGCCTCTCCTTTTGCAAAATATATATATATATATATATATTTTTTTTTAAATTTTCTTTTTGAAACTTAAAGGTGCAATGAAAATAAGTTATTTTAATGAAAACCAACTTTTCAAAAAGCTAGCAATAAGCGATTCAAGGCCTTATTGTTTTCTATTTGAGACGCTTAAGCAAACAAACACACCTTTTAAAACTGATAAGCTTAGTTTAAGTACACAAGGCAGTTGGGGTGGGGAGTTAAGCTATCAAGAATTAAGTCTAACTACAATAAGCTAAGATTAGAGTCTAATACGTAAATCTTAAGGGATAAGCAGTTGGCAATTAAAGCTATACTAAAACTAAAACAGGTTTAAGTTAAGTAAAATAGTTAACTAATAAGCAATAAGATTATCCTAATAAGCTCTAAGGGGATGCCTAATAAGCTAAGATTAACTACACTAAGCTAAGCTAACTAAAGTATAACTAATAGCGGAGATGACAAAACTTGATAAGCTAAAATAAAAAGCAAATGGTGTCCGTACGTAGTACAGCAGTCGCAAAATTAGGGACTGTTTGAGCTTATTTGGAATAAGTCGAGGACTGAGTGAGCATGTGAGCCGACCACTTAAAGTCCACCTAGCCAACTGCCTTTTGCCCCGTCATGCGGTCTAATATAAGCCGAGTACGACTTATAAATAAGCTGCAAAAAGAGTAGAACAAACTGTGATGAGCATTGGATTAGCCACCCATTTTGACCCATGAGACCCTCAAAACATTTTTTGATTTTTTACTTTTGACACAAGTTAGATAAGCTAATGAACTTGTGATTTTTATTTTTTATAATTTTTTAACTTGACCTAAACTTGCTTAAACTATTATGCAAAAACTGAGGAAACTCAAATTTTTTCTTTTTCTTTAAAACCAGTTAACACTTAATTCCTATGAAACTTTGTAAAACTCTTTTCAAACTAAAACAAGTGACTACTAAGCCCAAAACTTGTTTGACTACAAAAGTCAAATGGGTAAAAAGCAATATTTTGACCACTTTTCTCTTTGTTCCAAACACTCTTTAACAAATGTTTCAAACTCAGAAATTGAAACTACTTTGATAACCACTGAAATGCAACATATTTCACACCAATTTGGAAATTTAGATTCTACTGAATGCACAAACTCTTGTAACAGTTAACTAAAAAAGGATTGCTTTCATTAATTTAAAAGTAACATTACAATAAAAAAAAACATAAAACTGATTTTTAAAAAAAACTAAGAAAAGAGGTGCCTTATAACAATGGCTACATCATCTATTTATACTACTACTCCAAGGTCTTCAAGGTCTTCACTCTCTTGTGCTTCTTTTTGTGAGAGAAATCAGGCCAAAATCCATCCTTGTGCTTTCTTGAAGTCCATCTACACCATCCAACAGTTAGGTACAAGATGGGAGTTAATCTAAGCCGTCCATGGGAGTTTTATGAGCTAGGATTGCCACTGTGGCATGAGGGATCAGTTGAGTGGGTTTGGGATTTGGGTGAAACTGGTTAAAAGAGATTAAGGTGGTTTTGGGATGTGGTGAAGTTGGGTAAAGGGGAGAGATGGGGGTGGAGTGTTTGGGGAGAAGGAAAAGGTGTTAGGGTTTGTGGGGAGTGGTAAAAAGGAGGAGCAGGGTTCTGAGTTTCTTGGGTTTGTGTGGGCGGGAAAACAAAGAGAAAGAAGAAGGGGGTAGGGGTTGGGTTTTGTTATCAATTGACCGGGTTTGGACTTGGATCATGGGCCGATGGTTTTAACTTGGGCTTGTTTGGTTTGGTTTTAGGATTAGACTTGAGTCCATTTAAACATTCTAGGGACCAATGTTGCCAAAACTGAAAATCCAGGGATCACATATGTAAAATCTGAAAAGTGATCAAAGGGCAAAATTTGACAATCTCAAATAATGCAAGGACTGAACTTGACAATTTTAAAAATCCAGGGATCAAAACTGTAATTTCTCAAACATTTGAAATTTTTCACCAAAGGACTAATTATGACAACTTATGATTTCAAAAGGACCTTTGGTGACTTTTCTTTTAAAATACGTGCTCGGGGACTATTTCGTCAATTTTGAAAGTCGGGGACTAAACGCCAATTATGCAAACTTTGCTTGTTTTTCATTTGTTTTCGATAATTTTGCATCTGAAACATATAAAACACAATTTTGAGATATTTTCAATATTTTGATGCATTTGGTGTTTTTAGATGTTTTGCGCTTGATTTGACCAAAAATGATGAGTGAATAAGCACTCATCAAATTCCCCACACTAAAACATTGCTAGTCCCTAGCAATCTTTTGAGAAAACTTAATGGATTTGAATCTCTTTACCAAAAGCCATTACTTATGGAGTAGCCAAATGTTTTAGTTCAAGTAAGAACTATGGTACACCGATAACCATATGATTTTGAGCAAACCACCAGCTTTCAACGGTTTTGATTTGTCTTTACTAGAAGCCGTTTGCTTCTGGACTAGCCAACTCTTAGATAAAATATCTTTGGTGAGTCGATTACCAATTATGGTTTTCCAACTGCCTTTACCACAAGCCATAAACTTGCGGGCTAGCCAACTCTTCACTAATTAAAGATATGGTGAGTTGAACACCATACAATTTTGGGCAAATTGCAAGCCGTCAACGGATTTGAGATATCTTTACCAAGAGCCGTTTGCTCCTGGATTAGCCAATCCTTTTGTTTATTAGACATGGCGGATGATAACCATAAGGCTGAGTAAGTGCAAAACACTTACTCCAAAAAAAATTTTTGGCCAAAAATGGGGGAATAAGATGGTAAAACATATTATAAAATTCGTGAGAATTCCCCCCCACACTAGAAATGAATATTGCCCTCAATATTCAAAGTACCGGCGGTTATGCCGAAACTTGAGAACGTAAAAGGGAAATACTACGGCCATTATTTGGAATTTTTTTTTTTAGAAAACTTTATATACAACAGCGGGGGTGCAACTCCCCCACACTAGGGTGGTAAAAAGTAGAAAGAAGTCAGAAATACGGTGAAAACCCATATAGTGTGCTACTGTTTTTGATTCCCGAGTCGCTAGCTTGACTCGACCCGTATTCATTTGTTCTTGGGGAAGCAACGTGGAAAACCAATCTCGATTGGACTTTCGTTCACAGTGTTAATAAACATATGAACATCAGAAAGTTCCACACCGACGAGATACAACCGCGGTATTGTTAATAGTAGAAACTATAAAGGATGATACCGGGGTCAAAGATGGTGTCCTCATTCCCGAAAAGAGAAAAGGAAAAGAGCAACCACACCATCTGTGAAGAATGGAATAAAGATGTGCATGAGAATGCAAGTCCATTCCTCATCAGTAAAAAGCAAATCACCATATTTGACATTTTTAAGCTTAGTCTTGAAGTTTGTGTGGTGATTGTCAACAGAATTTCCGGTAGGGAGGGTTGGAAACGGTTCTTCAATCAACAGATTTTCCGAAAAAGGATGTCCCCTTCCGAATCAAAGTAAGTATTATCAATTCCTGTTGGAATCGACTCATCACTAAGAAAGGCATCGACTTCATTCAAAAAGTTGTCATCTTCCTCATCCGGGTGAGAAGGGATGGAAGAGTCGGAAATAATAAGATTAGGAGATGATGGATCATTTTTGAGTAATTCTTCAATGGGAAGAATGTCTCCCATTGGATCACAAACATCATCATCCAATCGAGATGAAACTGAAGAGAGTTTGGTTTCATTCACAGAGTTAACAAACTCGATGCGATAAACTGATTCCGGAGGTGGGACAAGTGGTGTGCTCTTTGAGCTAGCAATTTCCATCACTTCCGATAAAGTCTCCGATTCTAGATCATCATCATCAAGAACACTCGTGACTTCCTTGGTACAACTTTCAAACCATGTGTTTGAACCAGGGTTGATTTTCAAAGTTTTAGCTCAGACGCTTTTGGTGACTCCTCTTAACCGGAAATTTGAGTGTTGCATTGATTCTTTCAGATTTTTGATCAATTGTGGCAACACTATGTTTGTATAGAGGTTTGGAGTTCTGGTTGATATTAAACGCGAGTTCTTCGTTGTCAACCCGTATAGTCAACTCTTCAGCAAATACATCAATTAGAGCACGGGTCGTTCTCAAGAAAGCTCTCCCTAAGATGAAGGGAACTCTAGGATCTGCATCAAAGTCTACTACAACAAAGTCAGTAGGAAAGTGAAACTTTCCTACTTTCTCAATGACATCCTCGGCTATCCAAAGTGGACGAGTTTTGGTACGGTCCGCTAGCTCGAGTGTCATACAAGTGGATGTAAGTTTAGGAAGAGACAGTTTCTTCCATACTGAGAGTGGCATGAGGTTAATGCTTGCCCCAAGATCGGCCAAGGCGGAGCATTGAACCATCCCCAAGAAATCACACGGGATTAAAACACCGGGGTCTTCAAGCTTTTGTGAAGCTTGAGAAGGACCGCTAAGCATTGCTCATTGAGAGGAGTTTTAGCCATCTCAGATAACTTATCTTTGTTGCTCAGTAAGCTTTTAAGCGTGGATGCAAATTTGGGCATTAGAACGAGAGCATCAACGAAGCTTATATCAAAGTGCAGTTCATTGAAAATTTGGAAAATTTTTTCCATTTGCTCTTTGGTTTTGTCTTTGAGCTTCTCATCATGCAATCTTGATGGGTAAGGAAGCTGACTAGACTTTTGAGCCGGGATAGAAGTCATGTCTGGCTCAGAATTTGTCTTCGAACTTCGGGTTCGGACTTAAAGCTGGACTACCGAAGGTGGGAAGTGTGCGGTACTTCGTGGGCTTGAGAAATGCACCTTGTCCGTTGTATCCTTGGTAACTTGACTCATTGCTCCGGGTGGAGGAGGCATTGGAGTCGAAAGTCCATTGTGCGTCTTACCACTACGAGTGGTGACGGCTTTCAACTCGGCATTTGGATTAGGAACTGTATTGCTTGGGAGTCCTCCGACCTAAGATGACGAAGCTTTGTTCATATTCATGTTCATGAAAGTGCTCATCATATTCTTCAACTCATTTGTCTGCCGAGACAATGTGGTATCAATTTCCTTTTTAGCTCAACTCTCATGTTATTGATCCGAGTTTGCATTGAACGTATGCTTGACTCAGTAATTTTCATGAAGTCATTTGGTAGGGAGCTTGAGAAGGTTGTTGATAACTTTGCTGATTTGGAGCTTGATATGGTTGGTTGAAATTGTTCGGTTCGATTGAAATTTTGAGAGTTATTGAAGTTTTGTCCTTGATTAGGAACAAAGCGATTTTGATTGCCATGGTTTTGTGCAGGGAGGAAAACCGGTGGTGTCATATTGCTAGGTGCGGTAGTGAGGATCGCTTGTGGTCGGTATTGATTGTGGTTTACATGAAGCTACGGGAGCTTGGTACAAAGAAGCATCGGTTGCTTGACAATCATAATACGCGTGTGGACCACTACAAGTTTCACACACCTTGTTCACGGCTTTGATTGGTTCCGGCTTATGAATTTCGCTTTTGATTTCCTTTACCTCTTTCATCATACAACGGATGACGTCCGTTAGAAATGCTAACTGAGCGGCTAACTCGGAAGAGTTACGGATGAAGAAGCGAGTGTTCGAATATTGACTTTGTTGCGAGAAATAGGAACTTTTGATTTTATTTCTCAAATCTCAATCACATCTTTAGGCTTACGATTCAAGATATTGCCACCGCTGGCCGGCTGCGTTCAAAGAATCTTGATCGTTACCGTTCAACCCATTATAAAAGATATTAACTTCTGAAGCTCGTGAATTCATGATGTGGGCATTTCCTGAGGAGATCTTTGAATCTCTCCCATGCCTCTCCAAAGTTTTCATCGAAATTTTGACGAATCCGAAATTTCATTTTTATGATTAGTCGTCTTTGATGGAGGAAAGAAATAATTGACAAACTTTTGAACAAGATCCTCCCAAGTTTCGATGGTTTGAGGGGGTTCTTTTCGGCCAAATCTCAAGTGAGAACGGAAATAGCATCAGTTTGATCACTTTTTGTGGTACATCCTTGTAATTGATAGTTGAGGTCAATTTGTTAAACCAACGGATGTGTGCATACGGGTCTTCTCGATCAAACCCGTGGAATTGATTCGTAGACACAAGTTGGATCAAATGCGTCTTCAATTCAAAGTGATCAGAATTGATTGGTGGTAAAACGATGGCATCTCCATAACCCTCGGTGGGTGCCGGGAGCATTTCCGCCATAGTTCGTTCGTCGCCATATTGCTTGGAATAGTGTACGAATCTCGGGTTCGACTATTCGGGCAAAGCACGTCTATGAAACGTCTTCTAGGAATTTATGCTAGATCACGAAAAGGGCTCAATGATCTAGAAGAACGAGTGCGCATGCACTACCAAAACAACACTTTCAATTAAAACAAGACCGAGGCAAAACACAGTGAACTTAAACCAATAATCCCGCGTGAAATGATCACTTCTATAAGTAAAACGCACAAAGGGCGGAGACTTATTAGGTCAGCGAAGCTTATTAAAACCCGTCTCTTTTCAGCCAATTTAATGTCGGCCGTCCTTATACCCTCACACGGTTTGTTAAACCGATAGAAGTAAACCAAATCACGAGCGACACAAAGGCAAGTTTTAAATCTTTTGTTCGGGAACTTATAATGATAACACCTCAGTTGAGAATGTTATATTGATTGTGTCTTCTATATTATTTAAAACAACAAGGAAAATCTTTTGGTATTTTTAATCTTTTACATATATATACAAACAAAAGAAAAATATTTTTGTATTTTTGTATTTTTATAAAAACAATAACTTCACGAGGAAGGTTCTTCAAGTCACTAATCGCAAAAATCCGATATTGTCGCAACACACCTCCCGGCGCGGCAAAATTTGATTCGTTGATGTGAGTGTGAGAAAAACACAAATATCAACAATATCAAAATAACCGTAAAATTCGACAAATTAACCCTTTAGGAAAAAGGTCAGCGTGCCAAACCTCACGGGTGTGATAAAAGTGATACCGGAAAAGTGATTTCCCGGGTCGTGTCCCAACGAGGTGTGAATGGAAGGATTCGTTGAGTTTCGTGATTTGAACTTGAATTGGATTTTAATGATTTTGGATTTGATTACGAATTCTACAATTTAATTAACGGGAAGGTAAATAAGGCAAGGGAACCCTAATAAACTAAAAATAAACTATCACTAAGCCTAAGGAATGATAAAACGAAGCTACACTAAGTCCTAGGGTGCAAAAACTAAAAAACGTAAAAACCGGCAACCACCCGAGCCATACACGTAAAAATTTTGCAATTTAAGGGCTACGGGTGTGAAATTAATTTTCCTATGTCCTAATTGACTAAAAATAATTTTAGAAAAAAACCGGGTATTTTTTTGACTTTTGAAATAATTACTACGAATTAAAAACTATTAAACACTAATTAAATGATTAAAAATACTAAAACGTTTTAGAAAAATATGGAAAAATCATGGAAACTACTTTGGTGTAAACTGGTCCTAGGAAAAATGAAAAACGTGGTGGGTGCTTTTTGAAATAAGCAGAAATTAAGCTAGAAAAGCTAAAAAGAAGTAAACTGCTAACAACCCTTAAGGAATTGATTGTGCAGAACATGACCAATAGAAGACCCAAGGGCATTTGGCATACAGGTACCCCTTATCATCCTATCCAAGGGAGAGGTCTCAGGTTCGACCCCTGCCTCTCCCTTTTTGCAAAATATATATATATATATATATATATATATTTTTTTTTTAAATTTTCTTTTTGAAACTTAAAGGTGCAATGAAAATAAGTTATTTTAATGAAAACCAACTTTTCAAAAAGCTAGCAATAAGCAGTTCAGACTGCTTATTGTTTTCAGTTTGAGACAGTTAAGCAAACAAACACACCTTTTAAAACTGATAAGCTTAGTTTAAGTACACAAGGCAGTTGGGGTGGGGAGTTAAGCTATCAAGAATTAAGTCTAACTACAATAAGCTAAGATTAGAGTCTAATAAGCTGTAAATCTTAAGGGATAAGCAGTTGGCAATTAAAGCTATACTAAAACTAAAACAGGTTTAAGTTAAGTAAAATAGTTAACTAATAAGCAATAAGATTATCCTAATAAGCTCTAAGGGGATGCCTAATAAGCTAAGATTAACTACACTAAGCTAAGCTAACTAAAGTATAACTAATAAGCAGATGACAAAACTTGATAAGCTAAAATAAAAAGCAAATGGTGTCCTGTGGTACAGCAGGCTGCAAACAGCCTTAGGGACCTGTTTTGAGCTTATTTGGAATAAGCTGAGGACTGAGTGAGCATGTGAGCTTCTGACCACTTAAAGTCCACCTAGCCAACTGCCTTTTGCCCCCCGGTCTAATATAAGCTGAGTACAGCTTATAAATAAGCTGCAAAAAAGAGTAGAACAAACTGTGACAGAGCATTGGATTAGCCACCCATTTTGACCCATAAGCAGACCCCTCAAAACATTTTTGATTTTTTCCTTTTGACACAAGTTAGATAAGCTAATGAACTTGTGATTTTTATTTTTTATAATTTTTTAACTTGACCTAAACTTGCTTAAACTATTATGCAAAAACTGAGGAAACTCAAATTTTTTCTTTTTCTTTAAAACCAGTTAACACTTAATTCCTATGAAACTTTGTAAAACTCTTTTCAAACTAAAACAAGTGACTACTAAGCCCAAAACTTGTTTGACTACAAAAATCAAATGGGTAAAAAGCAATATTTTGACCACTTTTCTCTTTGTCCCAAACACTCTTTAACAAATGTTCAAACTCAGAAATTGAAACTACTTTGATAACCACTGAAATGCAACATATTTCACACCAATTTGGAAATTTAGATTCTACTGAATGCACAAACTCTTGTAACAGTTAACTAAAAAAAAGATTGCTTTCATTAATTTAAAAGTAACATTACAATAAAAAAAAACATAAAACTGATTTTTAAAAAAAACTAAGAAAAGAGGTGCCTTATAACAATGGCTACATCATCTATTTATACTACTACTCCAAGGTCTTCAAGGTCTTCACTCTCTTGTGCTTCTTTTTGTGAGAGAAATCAGGCCAAAATCCATCCTTGTGCTTTCTTGAAGTCCATCTACACCATCCAACAGTTAGGTACAAGATGGGAGTTAATCTAAGCCGTCCATGGGAGTTTTATGAGCTAGGATTGCCACTGTGGCATGAGGGATCAGTTGAGTGGGTTTGGGATTTGGGTGAAACTGGTTAAAAGAGATTAAGGTGGTTTTGGGATGTGGTGAAGTTGGGTAAAGGGGAGAGATGGGGGTGGAGTGTTTGGGGAGAAGGAAAAGGTGTTAGGGTTTGTGGGGAGTGGTAAAAAGGAGGAGCAGGGTTCTGAGTTTCTTGGGTTTGTGTGGGCGGGAAAACAAAGAGAAAGAAGAAGGGGGTAGGGGTTGGGTTTTGTTATCAATTGACCGGGTTTGGACTTGGATCATGGGCCGATGGTTTTAACTTGGGCTTGTTTGGTTTGGTTTTAGGATTAGACTTGAGTCCATTTAAACATTCTAGGGACCAATGTTGCCAAAACTGAAAATCCAGGGATCACATATGTAAAATCTGAAAAGTGATCAAAGGGCAAAATTTGACAATCTCAAATAATGCAAGGACTGAACTTGACAATTTTAAAAATCCAGGGATCAAAACTGTAATTTCTCAAACATTTGAAATTTTTCACCAAAGGACTAATTATGACAACTTATGATTTCAAAAGGACCTTTGGTGACTTTTCTTTTAAAAATACGTGCTCAGGGACTATTTCTGTCAATTTTTGAAAGTCGGGGGACTGAAACTGCCAATTATGCAAACTTTGCTTGTTTTTCATTTGTTTTCGATAATTTTGCATCTGAAACATATAAAACACAATTTTGAGATATTTTCAATATTTTGATGCATTTCGGAGTGTTTTTAGATGTTTTGCAGTTCAGATTTGACCAAAAATGATGAGTGAATAAGCACTCATCACGGTGCTAGGCTAACCACCGAGTTCTTTCACACCTTAGGAGAACTAATCCTATCACAACGTCGCCTACCCTTTATTAGGTACTAGGCTAAGCACCTAGTTCCATTACTATGGAGGAACTACTACCCTTCACGACACAACACCTAATATCAAGGAGATCAATTCCTTGTTACACCTTCATCAAGGATATCACCATCCTTGGAAACAAACAAAAAAATACTTATATGTATAACGATGCACCTCATCGATTATACGACCTAGGCATTCTTCCCAAATGCGACTTGATTTGATTCTTCGGCAACCTTCACTAATGCCTTTGACACAACGCTTGGCACCCTTCACTAATGCCTTCGTCTTAACACCTTTAGCATTCTTCACTAATGCTTTGACACGGATGATGTGCACTTTTCACTAATGCTTTCATCTTGACACTTTTGGCATTCTTCACTAATGCCTTCAACCCAACATCTATGGAGAAAGGAAGAACTATCAACAAGAGAACCTTAGTTGTCTTGATGATGACGAAGCATGGCAACTCATGGACTTGAGCTTGCACCGCAAGAAGTGGTGATCTAGCCTTTAAGAGGAACCTAGAAGATCACACAAAAACAAAAGACAAACTACATAGATCACTTAGATCTGAGGTTAGAGGGTTAGAATACTTTGGGGAAGTATGTGTGTAAAGTGATGCATAGAAAGGAAGAAATGGCTCTCTATTTATAGAGAAAATTCTCTACTGTTCCCCGGATCCCTTCCACTTGGGATCCGGCTAGCACAAAGCCAAGGATCCGTGGAACGCTCCTCTTTGCCCATGGGTATTTTTGGTCATGGGTCATGGGTTATGGGTTGATCCATGGTTTTCTTTCTAGATACAATGTATCTTAAGGATACAATGAACTTGGTTAAGTGGTATAAATAAAACCATGGGTTATGGGTCAAAACCATTAGCTAGTTTTTACTTATTTAGTATACACTTGTTTTTACCCATTTTAGTATATACTTGTTTTTATCCATTTTAGTGTATACATGTTTTTACCCATTTATGTTACCCAATATACTACATACTAGTTATGTGTATATTTTATCCAAATATGTAAACACTAGTTGTTGTACATATGTATTACTAAATCATAAAATCACTTATACTTGTTTTAGTGTTTTATGTGAAAATGTTAATATGTTAGAAACTATTAGTTCAAACCATTTACGTATTTTATTTGTTTCGTTAATATGATTTTACGTTTGTTATCGACAAAACATTAGAAGATCGTAAAATATAAATAAACGTTTTTACGGCTTATTTGTATTAACAATCTCCCCCTTTTTGTTGATGACAAAACATAAAATTATTTTAAAGAAAAGTTATTTTAAGGAAAAGCTAAAATTCGTAAAAGTTTGAATTTGTAGTTTTTACTTTCTTCTCCCCCTTTTTGTCGAAACAAAAAGTGTTTGAAGGAAGGCAACACATTGTTTTTAAGAAAAACATGTGAAAGAAAAAGTAAAAAGAGATAGAGAGCAAATAACGGGAAAGGAACTCGTCTTTACTCCCCCTTGACGAGTCCATCCCTAAGTAAGGGCGTCAAGGACATGACGTAGAATAAACTAATTGTTGCAAATGGTTCGTCGAAGTGACAAAAACGTGCTCCCCCTTGAATATTGCAATGTTGCAATGGGGTGTCATGAAGTGTAATCCAAAATTGGATTAAGTTGCAAATGATTTTGCAATGTTGTTTGACACAAAGCTCCCCTAGCTTTATGGTGTCAATATCTTCATGTGTATTTTGAATAACTACAAAACAAATGTGAGAAAACAAGAGTATAGAGCATAATTTCTTGCAAATAAGACTCATGTTAGTACAATTTTGTGCTTCTGTACCACGGATCCCATGGTTCCCTTCTTGGAGGGATCCGTCTAGGTATTTGGGAGGGATCCGGCTATCTGTTGACAGTTTCTTCAGCAATGAAGAAATGTCAAGGAATGCTATTTGAGGAAATGAGATATATGTACAATATAACAAGCACAACACACAAAATAATCATAGCATATAAGTATTCACTCAATAAAACAAGAGATACACAACCAAATCTCTAAAAACTAAGAGAATGAACTAGCCAAACAAGTGCTCCAAGCTAATGCTAATGAGTTACTCCAAACTTTAGATTAAAAGCTTTAATGACGATAAATGATGAGATGAGTTTTCCTAAACATCTTTAGTTTGAGCTTGTAGTTCATGTATCAATCTACCTAGTTCATGTTTCAATCTTTCACCATGTTTACAATGATAGCAATCCTTGTCATGGTTTTGAGTTTCAAGTGAAGTGGGTTGAGAATCTTCAAATGATTTTGAGGTGGCTCTAGGTACTAATGATGTTGGTTGAGTTGTGGAGGGTATATTTGGTATAGTAGAATTAGGTGATGAACTCGTAGTGGGAACACTTTTCTTGGAAATTAGTTTGATTGGTTTCCTTGGTGTGGGAGAAATCCTAGCATTGGTGGACTTAACCGGAGATGATTCGGTTGAGGAAACTTCATGTATTATTCTAGCAAGTTTCTTGGGTGGTTCTTGAGTGGATGAGTTAGCACTAGGAGCCTTAGTCATAGTGATGATGGTGCTAATAAGAAACTCTTGCTGATTTTTGAGATGTGATTGAGAGTGGTGTCTTAATCCTAAGGTTGTTGGGTTTATAAAGGATAACTTTGAATTAGGAAATTAAATTCTTTGCCACTTAGAGGACTAAGCATGCTCTTGGGGTTTTGATCAGCTCTAGGAGGATAATTAATGTATGCTAAGAGTGGTTAGAGAACCAAAGGGTGACTTGAATTCGAATAAGGAAGCTGATTTATGCATTCTGCATCTACGGATCCCCGCGGATCCCTCTCGATGAGGGATCCGCTGGTTAAAGACCATGGATCCGCTATCGACAAGGTCTAGGTGACATCATTATGCTTTTGTAAGGTTTGTTATTAATGGATTTCGAGGGTTTGACTTAATTTTGAAGTCTTTAGCTGTTGGATATCTCAAATCCTTAACCATAACAAGTAATGGTGCTTAATGATGGTTTTGTCCAAGAGAATTTGACATTGGGTATTCTAACTATATGTTTGACAATGATTCCCTTTAATTTGATGTGGAGAAATAGTGATAACAAGTCCTAGAAGTCAGATGATGTCCTAATAGGAATTTACTAAAATCCTTAAAAATAAGAAGAAATGAAAAACTAATTTTTGACCCTAATTTTGATTAAAAGATGATTGAGATCAATTTGCTAAAATTGAAAGATATACCTAACTAAGTGCTATCAAGCGTGATAGATAATGTGTGAGTGTTGAGCCGAATTATGGTGAGTTTTGACTAGTAGATAAAAAAATATTTCAAAAATGTATCCTAGATAAACCATGGATGAGAGTGAGATTTTCAACTATTTGATAAAGACTTAGTTGGCTCTAGTATCTTATGTTTGACTTGTTAGAGATGATCTAATGGACTGTTTAATGTAGCCAATCTGTATTTTATATCGAGGATGCACGAATCCCATGATTCCCTTATGGGAGGGATCCGCCAGTTCAAAAATTTGGGATCCGCCCTACTGCGGTAGAGCTTTCAGGAAATGTGCATATTTGCACTTTATATCAAATGGTTTTCCTAGTTGTTTCTACGGGGACTAAATACACTAGCACAACTAATATAATGTATACCAAGGTAGGAAGAGCTAAAATTCTAGAATGAGTGGACGACGACCATTCAAAGGGTCGTAAAATCTCATTTCCCAAGTACCTACGTTAGAATTTTTTAGTGCCATGATATGGCAATACCTACAAACTACAAACATAATTAAAAAGTTTACAAACCATTGTTTGAAATTGTTCATCATGGACTTGAGTCCTAAGACTTTTCCTTTCTTTTCCTCCTTCACTTCTTCACCCGTCCTCCACTCTTTATCAAACTATCTTCACTTCTTCTTCCTTAAGAAATTGGCGAAGCATTTGAAGATTCCCTTAGTTTGTTGCCATTCGGGTGATTCATTAGGGATGTTTGGCAATTGGTTAATGTAGTCAGCAAATCATTCGATATTTTCAAGTGGGTTGCTACTATCATCTCCACCTTCTCCTTGCCTTTCCCTTTCGTTCGAGGAATCCGTGGGTGGGTGTGGCCTCTTGCCTTCCACCATAAACCGTGTTGTTCTACCCTCGGTTAATGGTACTGTTGGATCGATATACTTTAATCAAACTAACTTAACTAGCTTGTTAAGGTTTAACAACCTCGGATAAATCCTAAGTTATTAACAAAGAAACACTGAGCAATCTTTATCAAGTACGCGGAATTTACTTAAAAAAGCTAAGAAGAATAACTTTTATTATTAACTCTAATCGCTTATTATCTTGTGATACACTAAACAACTATAAGATTATCGAACTTCTCTCTAAAACTCTAAACAACTTGTGAATTCGTAAACTCTAAAACTCATAAACTTGTATGTCTAATGCCAATCTAGGAGTCCTTTTATAGGCTCAAGGATATCCCTAGTCGGTTTACAATTTGTATCCTTGTACGACAAGTAATCTAATCTGAGAATATTCTAGAGTTACAATACTTTCCATAAGCGACTAATATAACGAGTTCTTTGTTCTTAGGTACTTTGACTTCATTGTGCAAGATACTTTGACTTTATCTTTAGCGATACTTTGACTTTTTCAGGTTATTTGCATTTACGGTACTTTCATATCTTCAGGTACTTTCATATCTTGACACTTTCATATCCCAACAATCCTCCCTAACTTGAATTCTACTTGCTTGACTTCAAGTTCCTTTGTGAATATATCTTTAACAACTTCATCTTTAAGGATAGATTGTTTCTTAGTCTTTGGATTGTATCTCTGTAGTGTCTGTGCTTGTCAAAGTATCTCTAGAATTATTCTTTCACGAAGCATCCGGCAAACTCCATCTTTTCAAAGAACACCAACATATGACAATTAATTCAGTTTAAGTTGCATACTATTCTCATCACTTCCAGTGTGTTAACTCCTGTGAGAGGTGAATCATTGAAAATTTAATGGATTTAGATCTCTTTACCAAATCCATTAATCTCTGGAGTAGCCAAATGTTTTGGTGTGTAAGACCATGGTACATTGATAACCATATGATTTTTAGCAAATCATCGGCTATCAACAGATTTGAGTTGTCTTTACCAAAAGGCGTACCCTTCGGACTAGTTAGTTCTTCTATCTAATGGTGAACTAATTACCATATAATGGTTTTCCACGGCCTTTACCACAAGCCATTTTCTTGTGGGCTAGCCAACTCTTCACATAAGCGATATGGTGAGTTGATTACCATACAACTTATTAGCAAGTTGTCAACTAAAAGCGGATTTGAAATATCTTTACGAGCGTTTGCTCATGGATTAGTCAATCCTTTTGTAGCCATGGTGGATTGATGACCTATTGATGTTGCCATCACAAAAACCATTTATTTCATTTATCCTTTGTTTCAAAATATTTGTTACTTAACAAAATGTTTCTTTCAAAAATTACTTAACTAGTTTAAAAAGGCTGCAAGCAGTACTTTGATAAAAGTCGTTTGATCGCGATGCACTTTTGAATAAAGTAATCTTGATTTATCAAAAATAATTTATTCCAATAAAATTCATACGGTTTACTCATTGTCTTGACAATGGTATTCGATTGATAAACAAGTTGATGACCATGCATGCGGTTTCATTATCTCTTCTACTTCCAATCCGTTGCTCTAGCATTCTTCTCATGAGCTCGATTTGTGAGAGGATATCTTCTGTTTACAAACATGTGTATCGTTGTACCATTTTCCAGCTCTAAAACATGAACACGGATTCTTCAAAGAATCTCCAGAATAATTTCCTAATTTTCTTGATTCTTCCAAATATCATCGATGCTCTCTTCTTCGGTTTCCCAGCGGTTGTGAGATCTCCAAGAAAAACTAAACCAATCCCTTCTAATGGATTATGTTCAAAGTAAGCTTTAACCACATGATATAGATAGAATAGATCTACTCTATCTATAATATGCAATAAATCCCATAACCTATTGAAAACTTTGAAGCTTTCATCTTCTTTATGAAAAATCATATAATCTCCATCTTTAGATTTCACAACTTCAAAAGCACTAATCGAGATCGTTCATCTTCATGTCAACATCTTCTTTTGAATAATCAAAATCTACTACTCTGAGATAATTCCTTAATTCATCCCTAGTCTCAGATCTTAATTCAACTTTTCTTTCTTTGAGAACCGAACATCTGTAACATCGGTTTTCCTTTTTCTTTTAAACTCTTCTTTCTTGCTTCGTCAATTAGCTTCTTCTCTAAAATCTTTTATGCCCAACATCCTTCTTATAAGCCTCTGTTTTAAACATCATAGGGTCTTTTCATATCAACATAATTGAACTTGTAATCTTTTATATCCTCGACCTTTCAAATAAGCTATCGTAGCATTCCTGTCTTTAGCTAAATTAGGTCTTCTTGGCATATATCTAACGAGGAGTAGGTGTTGTAATGGTTCAGGCGACTTGACATCTAATTCATCTTGTAACTTCTTAGTCTGCTTCTCTACTCACGAGCTTCCCGAGCTTCTTTATCTTTAGCATTTAACTCCTCTTGAAACTTTCTAGCTGCTGCTTCATTCCTAGCAACTTCAATTTCTCTAAGTTACGCCAAAGTTAGCTTTTTCTTCTTCTTTTCTACCAGAACACCCTTTCCTTTATCTTTAGGATCAATTGTAGGTTGAAAAGCTCTTGGTTGTTCCTCTTGAACTTCAGAAATAGTAACACCACCCCTTGGTTGTGATAAATTGTCACACCCCAAATTACTGTTTTTGCGTGGAATGAAATTCACGGGGATGACTGTCATAGCATCAAAGTTCTGATTATATCGAACGACCTAAAGTGTCGTTTTGAAAATATCGTTTGATCAAGTAAAATAATCAGAGTTTACAAAACAAAGGTCCCAAAATATTTTCAATATACCAAAATGAGTTTGTTACAATCAAACGATAGTTAAGTGCATAAAATATATATATGAGGCCGTCGACACCTCGACTCTATGATAAGTCCACATGCATGCCATGAAGTGAATGCCTTAGATACGTGAGATAAAACATGCTAAAAGTGTCAACACAATGGTTGAGTGAGTTCATAGAGTTTGGTTAACAAGTAAAGCTTTTAAAGAGCGTTCATGCGACAAAGGCAAAGTTTTTGGTCATTTAGAATAATCCACAAAGCAAAGGCATTGTAAATCCACCCAGTTCAAGTTCGCCCATACAAAACTTGCAACCTGTGTGTTCACAACCCATTGCACGAAATATAGTATGTCTAGTTTATGTTCATGCACACGTTGTCAAATGAGGTCACAAAGCAAAGGCATTGTAAATCCACTCGTTCAAGTTCGCCCATACAAAACTTGCAACATGTGTGTTCACAACCCATTGCACAAAATATAGCGTATCTAGTAGTCAAGTATAAATGGTCATAATAGTTCACAATATAGTACCACGTATATAATAATGTATGCCAGGCAAAGCCCTTAGAATAAATAATATGCGTCCCGTAACATAGTGGACGAGAGGTTGGCCGACCTCTAATAGCTACCCATACTACCTACTAATAGGAGACTAACAATGTGAATGTCGAGCGGTACATCATACAACTATTATATACAATTAAGAACACATCGAACAAGGGAGAATTTGCACACTCCACCAATAAAGCGAGAATTTTTTGAGAATGCTCCGTAACATAGTGAGACACTCTGCTCGGTCAGGGAGGCTTTAGGTTGCTCGAACAAGGGAGACTTTATAGTGATGCTCAGAACATGGGAGACTTTATAGTGATGCTCCGAACATGGGAGACTTTATAGTGATACTCCGAACATAGGAGACTTTAGGTCAAGGTCATAACACGCGTCGGTTCAATAAGTTCAAACAAGTCATAAGTTTGTATTTAAGTTCAAGAGTTCCGTTCAAAAGTTAGTAATTAAGTTCAAAGATTTAAGTCGAGTTCAAAAGTTGAGAAACGTCAAAGAGCTGAATAATATCCAAAGGGTTCAATATAGTCGAAGCATTCAAAATCACGTCAAACAAGTTTAACATATATCAAAAGGGTCCTTTACAGGTTAAAAGAGTTCAACTATATGTCAAAAAGTTCAAATCAAGTCCAAAGTGTTCACTTATATGTTAAAGTGTCCGAATCAATTTAAAAGAGTTCAAATATACATGTCGAAGGGTTCAACATCAAGGAAAGTGATTCAACTGATAGCGTTCATAACATAGTGATCAATTTAGTTCGGGCATAATCTACTTACGCGCACATAGAGTGAAATAAAAGATTAACATGTTCATGATAGTTCAAACAATATAGTTTAAGTTTAGATTCAACATATAATTAGCAAATAATGAAATTGAAATTAAAATAGTTGAGCATGTATCTCCCCAAAGGGTTTATAAAACAATTAAAGCGAGTAAAAGTGGGGCTCTGAACTCATTGTTGCAATGATTATAATGTGAGTGGATGCACGAAATGAGGCATAACACTCTAACCGCGACCTATTAGAAATGATATGCTCTAATATAAGTCATGAAACAATGTCGTGCATGCAAACTCATATGATATCCATACCACTTGTACACTTTTGAAATATAAAATTTATCGTCAAAGAATAATCTTATAACGTCTTGACCATTTTTAAATTACTTTACATGTATTTATGTAGAAATGATATCCGACGATAATCATTTAGTGATTTATTAAGAGAATATAACTTTTAAATTTAGTAAAATAATGTGGTTGAAATTTCCATGAAAGTGACAAAAAACGGCCTCTAAAAGCTAGTAAATTGGTGCTGCGTCGGCGTTAGGAAACAAACTCAGCGGTTTGGGAAGCTCATACCATTATCTCAAAGTTTTAGTGTTTAAGTTTCCATTCTAGAGGTCTCGATCACAAGGAAAAATATAGGTTAAGTATGGTACTTTAGTCCAAAATATAGTTTAAAGATGGTTTTCGGCAAAGTTTAAGTAAACGTAATTAAGTCATTACAACTCCGCTAATCAAGCGATTAGGACATTTTGGTAAATATACTTGGCGATCTCACTTTTACTAGAAGACATCAATTTATAAAAAGTTCTAAATCAATGTTAAAAACAACCTTCAACTTGGTAACTAGTTTTGCCGTAAGTTTTGTCTATTAGAAATAAATATAGTTTTTCTTATATTATAAAGTTACGGCAACTTTTGTAAACGTGTATAATTTAATCGTTACAAATCCGTTTTCTACGTTTTAAAGGTCCTTAGCTTTGTATCAAAGTATACTAACATATTTTTAACAAGTCGACATAATTTACAACGCCCAAGCTTCATTTTTTATTTCATTACAAAATAAGCAATACATGCTGAAATTTCAGAAAATTATAGTTTTAAATGCCAACTTGAAAAAATCATATCTTCTTCGTTATAGCTCCGTTTTAATCCGTTCAAGCGGCCACGTTTTTGTTTTAAAGTATATTTTCCAAATATCTAGGCCAAAAATATTTAACTACTGTCGGATTTTCCAGATTTTCAAAATAAGAACAGACCCTTTTGCAAACTTGTCGAAATGAGTTTTTCTCGCGCCAAACCTATTCTAACCCATTCAAAACAACTCCGAAGCTATTCTAATCCTACCATACACCTTCTTAGGGTGTCATGGGTTCCTAGACATCACCAAAAATAATATATAACAAGGAGTAATTATAGGATGACTTATATATTCATAACTCTTAAAAACCTTAAAAAGTGGTATAAACATCACATAACTTGCATGTTTTACTTGTGCATAATAAAAATGAACATAGAAATGAATATGAAAAATAATGATATGTATGAAATGCTTACTAGTAATTGATGAGGTTTATGAGAACAATGGATTTTTCCTAATCACCCTAGGTTTTTATTTCAAAACCTATACAAGGAGTGTAACTAGAGTATAATAATCTTGTCTTGAAAATTTTATGATGTCCTTCTTGATCTTTCAAGGTGACCGGTTCTTAGTGATGAAGAGAAAGAGGATAGCGCTTTTTTTTTCACCTTGTATTTTGGTATCTATGTGTTAAGTAATAGGTTTTAATAATATATGAATCATTTGTACAAGATATTTGTATCATCAATTTGTGTGACTCACCCCCTTGTGTCGACAAGGGGGTCTTTTGTTTTAACTTGTACATTTTTTTTTTTATTAAGTATAGATGTGTAGATTTATTGTATATTTGTAAGCATAATTTGGTAATTAGGTATATATTTGAACTTGTAAGGTAACGTTAACTAAGAATAAATTTTAACGGATCAAAATAAAATATATTTAGGTCATAAAAATTATAAAAATACTTTTCTTGCAAAATTTGAGTGATATAATAATAATCGTGTAATATTTAAGAAAATCGTCGTAATTATATAAATATAACAATTTATATACAAAATAAATTTAAAACACTGGGTAAACTCATAATATTATTTTATAAACTTAACATGAGTATAAAAATATATCGGGATAATTTTTGGAAGTAACGGATCAATCGTTCAAAATAATTAATCACGCGATAACGTTTATTTAATATGAAAATTATACGTTTAATGTAAAATGCAAAACCATGCATGAACTAATATGATGACAATGATGTTAATGAAATGTAGACTAAACTTAGTCTATATGAAATGTCCTCGATGATATGATCATGAATTCACCTAAAACCATTAAGGTTACGTGAATTTGATACTCGTAGACCTAGTTTACGATAAACGATGAAATAGTAAATGTGAGAAATGGCCGGAAATTGAGAATTGTGACATAAATCTTGCAAAAGTACAGCAATGAACTCATCATCACTTGCAGAATGTATGGGTTTGAGTGTAGCTTCCTCCTCTTGTAAAACTGTAGAGGGACCAACAACTTCTTCATGTACAGTTGTTGAAGGACCAGCTTCCTATTCAAAATCCAACAACCTTGGTGTTAACAATGTTTGCCTGTAGGATCCTTGTTGTTGAAAAGCAGTACTTTGTTGTTCGGTACATTGATCTTGATACCTTGAACTTGAACTTGCTCTTGATTATCTTGAATGTTACGTTCTTCAGTCTTTTCAAGTTCTTCAGTACCTTCAGGTTCTTTCTCCTTCTCAACATCTTCTTTCAAATTCTCTTCTTCTAAATTCCTCCCCAATTGGACAGAAGATTGTTGATGATCCTTTTGGCGTTTGGGTTTCCTAGACTGCTTTTGTGAAATACCCACGTAAGCTCACGGCGAGAGATAAGTAAGTTTGTGAAATACCCTCCGTCATTTGGGTTTTGAGACATTGTGAGGGATACAATTTGATTTTCAAATATATCCGTTGGTAGTAGTGGGTTTGTCAGGCTTCTCCCCTTCGTCGTCAACACGGCGGTGGATCCAACGGTGAGCCACGGCGGTGTGGCGGCGGCCCACGGCGAAGAGCCACGTAAGCTCACGGCGAGAGATAATTTCCCCACACCCTCCGCTCTTATCTCTATAACCACCTTGTGCAACATCCTATAAAACCTTATCATAATTGTTTATAAACTATTAATATATATTGTATCAACAATTTCTTTCATTGACCTATGTGGGATTTTTAATCAAATTAAAGCATATAAACAAAAACAATAATCATATATAGGTTAATGAATATAATCGTATTTACTGTTTAAGTGCTTAAAAACTTTCAAAGTGTGAATCAATGAGTGAAGTATACCAACATTAACCAAAGGCAACTATAAAACCTACAATGAAAAATTCTAACTTAATACAAACGATTCTACGTTATATTATTTTTTTTAAGTATTTTTTTCGTCTCCAAAATTATTGTTCACCTTTTAAATTTAAGCAAGGGGCTGAGAATAAATTTATGGAAAACTGACCTCATCTCTTTATTTGTATTTGAAACTGAACACACCCAAAAAGCTTATCCAATACTAGTTCAAATGGCTACACCACCAGTGAAGGTGTTCGGGCCACCGTTATCGACTGCTGTTTCAAGAGTATTAGTATGTCTAATAGAAAAAGATGTCCCATTTCAGCTTGTTCCTATTAGCATGGCTAAAGGTGAACACAAGAAACCCGAGTACCTCAAATTGCAGGTATACATATCTCATTCTTTTTATAAAGTTCAATGTAGTTTATAATGCTTCATTCATGTTTATGGTACAGCCATTTGGTCAAGTTCCAGCATTTCAAGATGATGATATAACCTTGTTTGGTAAATCCTTATCTCTACGTGTTTGTTTGTGTCGAAAACTCTTATGGGCATTAAGCTTTTAGGGGTGTGTTTGGATAAGCTTTTGTTTATATATATCATATCCGTTTTAGTACTACTAATATGCTGATAAGATAAGCTAAACACTAGCTTATACTTTTTTTTATTGATACAATATGATAAGCTTTTTTGTTTTGGTAAATAAGTACAAGGGGCATTTCAGATTACTTATTTTTGAAGAGCTTATCAATTTAGAAAGAAGCAGAGAAGCTGCTTATTTTCTATAGCTTATATTAGAGTACTTTAAAACTGCTTATATGTTATCTAAGCGCGTATATGAGCAATGTCAAACACCCTCTTAGTTGTTACCGAGAATTGACATACCATATGTGCTAATTACAGAATCGAGAGCTATATGTCGATACATAGCTGAAAAATACGCAAACAAAGGAACCACAGGACTATATGGAACAAACCCTTTAGTAAAAGCCTCAATAGACCAATGGCTAGAAGCCGAGTCACAAAGCTTCAATCCCCCAAGCTCAATTTTAACCTTTCAGCTTGTTTTCGCCCCAAGAATGAAACTCAAGAAAGATGAGGCATTAATCAAACAGAACGAAGCTAAGCTTGTGAAAGTACTTGATGTCTATGAAAATAGGCTTGGTTCGGGCCGATACTTAGCTGGTGACGAGTTCACTATGGCTGATCTTTCGCATTTGCCTAACACTCAGTTTTTGGCAGAGAAAACTGATCGGGCCGAGCTGTTTACATCGAGAAAGAATGTGGGCCGATGGTGGACTGAAATTTCGACCCGCCCGTCTTGGAAGAAGGTAGTCGAAATGCAAAATGTGTAATTATAATGTTGGTAACATATTGAACTAGAAGGTTTTTGCTTCTGTTAATGTTCTTATTCAAGTTTCTTTGTATGTTATTGTGTGATTACTGCTATATATAGTTCTATTTGTATATGTGGATTTTGTTTATCAACTAAAATAAAATTTATATGCGACAACAAATATACTTGTCAATGAGACTATATTGTGATCTTTGATGATAAAAAAAATGGTGAAGTCTGAATATACGTAACAAACTTTCTCAAATTTACCAATATACGTAACATACTTATTTTAATCTCCATATACGTAATATACTTTCAAATCTTTATCAATATCATATAATATTGGTACCCACTTTAAAAGTTACAATAATGGTCCTTGCCGTTTTGGTTCGCGTTGGCTTTCACCGTTAGTCCTTTGACATTTTTCACTTAAAAATTTATAATAATTGTCCCTTTGGCTTGATTTGACTTTTACCGTTAGTCCTTTGACTTTCATCTGTTTCATACACATTTTTTACACATTTTTATACATGATTTTTGCATGTTTTATACGTTTTTATACATTTTACACACATTTTTTATATCGTTTTTACGATTTTATGCGTTTTTATACGCGATTTTATATGCATTTTTTTACACGTTATTTACACATTTTATATCGGCGTTTTCACACATTTTTATACATGTTTTATACGCGTGTAAAGCGTGTATAAAAACGTATATAAAACTGTGTATAAAAACGTGCATATATTCATGTAAAAAAACGTATATAAAAACTTGTGTAAAATAACGTGTGAAAGGCGTATATAAAATCGTGCATAAAATCGTGTAAAAACGTATAGAAAAACATTTTTTTGAAATATGTATAAAAACGTGCAAAAAAGTACATAAAACCGTATAAAAATGTGCATAAGCGTGTATAAAATGTGTAAAAGCGTGTAAAATGTATATAAAAATGTGTGAAGAGCGTGTATAAAAACATGTAAAAAGCGTGTATAATAGCGTGTGAAAAATTATATACAACCATATATAAAAGCGTGCATAGAATTGTGTAAAAACGATATATAAAATGTTTTTAAAAGCGTGTATAAAAGCGTAAAAAAACGTACATAAAACCGTGTATAAAAACGTGTAAAAAAGTTTATAAAAATGTGTGAAAAAATATATATATAAACGTGTGTAAAAACATGTTTAAGAACGTGTAAAAACGTGTATAAAATGTGTATGAAAAAGATGAAAGTCAAAGGACTAACGGCAAAAGTCAAAGCAAACCACATGGACCATTCTTTGTTATTTTTTTAAGTGAAAATTTGTCAAAGGACTAACGGTGTAAGGCAACGCAAACGGCATGGACCATTATTGTAACTTTTTAAAGTGGTAACCACAATATTACGTAAATTGGTAAAGATTTAAAAGTATATTACGTATGTGGAGATTAAAATAAGTATATTACGTATATTGGGTAATTTAAGAAAAATTTGTTACGTATATTTAGCCTTCACCAATAAAAAAATAGAAAACATATGTCACATACTCACATGGATACACACGTGAGGGTACATTATTGGTGGCCCATTCGTCTTTGGAATAAACTAACGCGAGACAAATGTAAATGAGTCGCATCCATAGGGGTGTAAATGAGTCGCACCGAGTCACATTTTGGAAGAGCTCGAGTGCTTGACTCGACTAGACAATATTTGGTTCGGCTTGAACTCGGTATGATAGCTCTACGAGCTTTTATGAGAAAGCTCTAGCTCAACTCGAAAAACTTTAAATTATTTGTTATGATGTATTTTTAAACCAATTAAAATTACAATATAAGATAACATTAGAATTTGACTTGACCTCGCTCGAAAGACTTGATATGTAAACCCTTATAATATGCATAATATGTATAAAAAACACATATACTTAAAAGCTCGATAAAAGCTCGAGTCGATCCTATATAAACTTAAGTTCGAGTCGTTAAATACTTCGAGCTCACTTTCTGAGCTCGAGCTGGAGACTCAATGAAGCTCAGCTTGAACCAGCTCGAGTTGTTCGACAAAAACATGAAGCAAATCGATGTAATTAACTTACGATTAACATGCTCTAATATGTTATCATCACCGAGACCCTCGTGATTTGCATCACTTACATGTATGGTTTTTCCGCTAAACATTGTTGAACATTAGTTTATATGTGAATGAAGAGTTCAAATTAACGACTATTGAATAAACACTTTTTTTTTATGGTAGTTTTTTCTCGCTATATACCGCCTATCAATATATCTCACAAAATTATACAGCGAGTCTTGAACAGTTGGTGGGCAACTCACATACCGGACCAAAGGCCTTGGGTTATCAAATAAACACATGAGTTAATTGCATTTTCGGTTCCTGTGGTATGACCAAATTGCAGGTTTGATCCCTAAAACTTTGAAAGTGCAATAATAGTCCTTATTTTGAAGTTTGGATTACATTTTTGGTCCATAATCGGTGTGAAATGACCAAATTACCCTCGTCTTCTCTAAATAAGACAAGAGGTATTTTAGTCATTTCATTTTATTCAGGGACCAAAATTGCAATCCAAACTTTAAAATAGGGACTATCATTGCACTTTTAAAGTTTTAAGGACCAAACCTGCAATTTGACCATACCACAAGGACCAAAAATGCAATTAACTCTAAACACATTATTATCGTCCTAGACTAAAGATCGAATTTGCCTTATGACGTCATATGAATTTACACGAGTAAAACGATCGACAATGACATCCAAACACAATCATGATGTCAAAAGATAAGAGTAATTTAGGTTAGCCCTTTATGTTGATGCATAATCTGGCGCGGGCTGGATTCGACGACTCTCCCTGGGCCGTTCGTCGTCTTCTCGAGCCCTAATTAGACCTGTCAACAAAGAGAACCCGTTAGAAGTGGACCGAGGCGTAGCCGGGTCCCACCTCCGACGGTTAAGTTAGTATTGGTGTGATGTGATGAGTTAGGGTTAGAGTAACTGTGTCATGTTATCGTCACATATATCATGTCCTCGAAGGAGATCCACCATGTATTTATAGGGCATGGATTAGGGTTTAAGCGTAGAGTGGGTTATTGTCTTCGGGCGACCCATTCTGGCCCGATCAGGACTATCGTCCACAAGCCCCCCCAGTCTAGTATGAGATAGCGCATGGCTATGTTATGCTAGACTTAAGTTATGTTCATGGCGTAGGCGAATCAATCATGGCGGCATGGCCCATGTGTGCGCCTTTCAAGTGTGCACATGGGACGGACCATACCACGCTGACCAAATTTGGACAGGTGCGCACTTGGCCCATGGCGCTGTCACTGTTTAGCGCATATACTAGGTTTCCCGCCCGCGATGTAGCGGTAAAGACCCGTAAGAAGAACACGTAGTTCTATAGTTGGGGTAACGGTGACATGCGATTGTGAAAGTCTCACAATGGTGAAAGTGGATCCGTATCTTTGCATCACGGGTAAGGCGTACCTTTTGTACCGTAGCGGCAGCAAAGATGGTGCGACGAAGACATGTTTACATAGCGAAGTGTGCTTGTTTGTCTTGCGACAAAGAGAGTGCGACGGAAGAGCGTGCTTACTGTAGCGAGTCTTGTATTGTCGCGCGACAAAGAAGAGCAGACGTGCTTAAGTAGCGATCTTGCGCGCATTACATCGTCTTTACAACCAAACGGAGGGCGTCTCCCCTGCGGCAACATAGTGCGAATATTTAAATCCGTCTTTGTACCGGGCTTGCAATACCTCTTACATACGATCTGCTTCCAAATATACTGCGTGGCAGCGTCTGCGACGAAGCTGTGGTACTATATACCACAGTAGCCCCCAAGTTTGGTGGTGCTACTTTCGTGTTGGAGCATTAAACTTAGTTATGCACGTAAAACACTTAATGCAAACATTAAAGTATATCGCTGCGAATCGCAACATATAAAACCTAATGAAGTGAAGTAATATATAGCACATAGCATATGAGCTTAACACATAAGAGAAGTAGCGGTCGAATTACCTATCGCGAGGTTTAACAAAAATAATTAATTGTTTTTTTTGTTTTTTTTTAATATAAAAAACCGGATGGGCGTACGTGCGCGCGCGACTAATAGGCTTGAGATGGATATATCGTGACCGCATGGACTCGAACGTTTGTGGATGATCACAGATGAACATAACATGACCACGCCTTTGGTCGGTCGCGCTCATGGCGATTGACTAGCATCATGGTGTTTGCTCGTAGCTAATCTGCGAAGATGTGCGAGCACGCGGCCTAATCGCGGGTAGATTTATCATGGCTGCGTTGTTCGGCCGAGCGGGCCTACCAACCGTAAAACGATATCTGCTTGCGAATTAATTGGCGGCTAAAAATAAAATAGCTCGATCGTGCGGATATTTTCTTAGGTCGATCGTCGCGGACGTTTCTTTTCTTGTAACTTATGTAAAGAAATATCATGATCCTTATATTTGTATGATCATGAGAATATAATGCATGTACAGTTAGATTATATAATGAATACATGCATGCATGTATCTTCACAGATATCACGAAGTATTAATTGCGAATGGTATTTTAAAGCATTAATTGCGAATGACACTTTAAAGCATGCATATAAGACTATCGCCGGGAGGTTTATATCGAGAATATATGGTTTAAAGCATGCATGTAAGACTATACTTTAAAGGTGCGAATATTCTATATCGAATATACGTCAATCGATTATAGGGATTTAGAGTTACCGACTTTAGAAATTGATTTACGCTTTCCGTAATATGAGAACACGAAGTAAAATTTATTCGTGGTCCCACGGATGGCGCCACTTGTTAATGCATAACTGCGGGGGTTGGATTGACGACTCTCACGGGCGTTAATTAGTCTTCTAGAGCCCCAAGTAGACACGTCAACAAAGAGAACCCGTTAGGAGTGGACCGAGGCGTAGCCGGGGTCCACCTCCGACGTTCAAGTTAGTATCGGTGTGATGTGATGAGTTAGGGTTAGAGTAACCTGTCATGTTATCGATACATATATCATGTCCTCAAGAAGGAGATCCAGCCATGTATTTATAGGGCATGGATTAGGGTTTAAGCGTAGAGTGGGTCGCTGTCTTCCGGGCCTGACCCATTCCTAGCCAGTCCCGACTATACGTCCACACTTTATATATATAAGAGATGATTTGCACATTTTCATAAATAATTGGGATATTTAAATTTTGAGTGTTTGCACATTTATACCATTACTTGATAACCATAACTAAAAGTAATGTGATCGTATAAATGTTCAAACACTCAAAATTTAAGTATCATAAATAAGAGTGTGCAAATCATTTCCATTTATATATACACTAAGGTCATATCATTCAAGTGTACTTTTGAAGCCCCATGTCGGCTACATATTCTATTAACAATAATGTAGACAATGAACAGTACTTATAAGGGATGATAATTAAAAAAACAACAAATTGACGTTGAGATATAAAAAAATGAGCATCGAATAATTACCGTACCAGTTTTTTATTTGAATCATTTACCACTTTTATTCCAATTTACAACTAAACAACTTGTCAACTTTGTTTATCAGAGTTACTACAAGCCATTTGGTGTCTTTATTATCACTAAAGAACACTCGGCAACGCATATGTGTTTTAAAAAAAAGGGAAAATTATCTAAAAAGGCATCGAACTTGCCACATTTTTTTTTTGTGGGCATCGAACTTTTTTTTCCCTAAAGTAGCCCAAAACTTGCCTAATTTTCCTTTTGTAGCCTCTAATAATAAATTAATTACATAAATTTACATAAATCGTCCGTGTGGCTCTAAACAATTACACCGTTCATCCTTGAGTCAATTACATAAAAGGTCCCTGTGACACTAATAATTTACACATTTCGTCCTTGTAGCTATAAACTTAAACTAATCCATGCAGCCACCATCCACCGCCTGCCGCCACCATCCGCCGCCTGCCGCCACCATGATCTTGATGATAATTAGATATGTACCTGAAGCTCATTTGGTGAAGCAAGAAACTCCTTTGTGCTTGAAGTGGGAACATTTTCCTCAAAAGGAGCTAGATTTTTGTCGACATGATATATTTTTCCTGGTGCCAAATAGATTGGAGTTGTGTTTGTGAATCCCATACCCCTTAGCATCATCCCTACCTATGCTGACCATAGATACACATACGTTTGTGTAAATAATAGTTCTGAGTTAGAAACTCATAAAGGAACAACATGAGAATATATTGGTTCTAGAACATTAAACAATTGAGACAAAGGGAATCTGAAAACTTATAGAAGAAACATTTTTAAATTTTTATAGAGTTATCGATTTCTTTTATCAAGTTAAACATAATTACAATTTGTCATAAAAAATGCATAATCACTTTTAAGCTGAAAAGCGGTCCATTGGACTGAAAATTATTAAATCTATCTTTTTCGAAGTTATAGCATAGATATTAAAAGTGGGGAGTTAGAAACTAACCTCCACAGGGGTCATTGGGCACCTTCCATCAATTCGATTACGAACAGGATCTATGATATAATCTTTCCGTTTAAACTTATCTCCTCAGCCCTTTTGGCGTATGGAATCCTGCAACCAAAATGATTGGAAAGTGGAAGCAAGTATCAACTACAGAAATATGCAAATGTATCAGTTTCAGTTACAAAAAGGGTGTTTGGTTACATTTGCAACTCTTAGTTTCAGAATGAGTTAGAGGATAAATCACTTAGGATAGCATGCATTAGGTTAGTTTAGAGTAGTCAAGTCATAATTTTCATAACTATTTCAAGTAAAAGTCAATTTTTAGTTTATCTCAAGCATTACTAGAACAGTTGAGTTTTGAAATAGGATAATCACAAATTTAGATTTAGAAGTTGTTAGTTAGCATTAATCTAGCTTCATTTTACTTTATAATTACATTTACATCCATTTTAGATCACCAACGACTCACTTTAGTCAAAGTTCTTTAAAAGAGAAAAAGTCAAAAGCATAATTTTCTTTTAAATCAAGTTTGTTTTTGAATTTTAATTTGTTCAATTTTGATCCAATCTTCATGAGATTTTGGGATTTAGAAGTTTGGTTGCTCATCTTTTTGATCCACATTTTTTAAAATTTTTATAAATTTTTCTAAGTGGCTTTTGAGGAGCTTCTTTTAAGCTGATTGAAATAATTTTGCCCTGCACCTCATAATCACTTGCTTGAGCCATTTTCATAAGCTCTTGGCAAGCTTGTAAAAGCTCCTTAGAAGCTAGACATGGGGGCAAAAGCAAGTCATTGGGTGGGTTTGAGTTCCAACAAGCATCATGAGCTTATCCCTCATAGCTTATCCAAAAATAAGCTCAAAACTTGACCCCTTGGTTTTTTTTAGGCACAATGCCAGTGACATATCAGTAAGTCTTTTTTTTTTTTTTTTTTTTGTGCTCATTAGACTTAATTGCACCTCTCTTTTAGCCTATCATAAGCTCAATCTTAGCTACAACTCATTTTACAATCTCCTTTTTGCATCAATATTGTCTGTGTTAGCTTATAACATGCTTAGGTATTAGTTTTAGAACTTAATCATGACCTTGAAAGTACCCACTTTGTGACCATCTACAAGTCCCAAGCGGTATACCCCACTCTTCTGACTTATTTACAAGGCTGTTAGAGGGGGTCCACATCATCCTATTTAGCATTTTTAGGAACCCACTAGTGCTTATTTAAACTTTCTAGGCTTATTTTTGAATTTGGAAGTGATTTGTTAGCTTAAATTTAAGCAAATAAAGCCCCTATGGTGTCGGTATGGTGGTCCTAGAGAGAGAGAGAGAGAGGGAGAGGCAGTAAGTGAAATCCATCAAAGGAAATTTAAATGATGAACGGTGTAATTGTTTAGAGGCATAGGGACGATTTATGTAAATTTATGTAATTAATTTCTGATTAGAGGCTACAAAAGGAAAATTAGGCAAGTTTATGGCTACTTTAGGAAGAAAAAAAAAGTTCGATGCCCACAATAGGAAAAATGTGACAAGTTCGATGTCTTTTTTGATCATTTTCCCTAAAAAAATCGATATATTTGATATAGTTTTACCTGATACGAGAAAACTTCATGTGCTTTTCTGAGGCAACTTTGAGAACCTCGTCCGCCCGTGAATTTTTTACAAGCAAAGACTCTTGTTTAGTTTTCCTGTATGATGAATCTACAAAAATAGATTAAGGACAGATTATGAATGCAATCATGTGCATATCTTTTATTACTTCAAAATCAACGTAAAACGGGCTTCCGTCATTACATACCTAATGTCCACCATCAAATAGATTTTTTTGGCCCATACAAGCTACAATATCTTCATAAATTTCTATTAATCAATAACGAAATTACAAAAATCCAGTATATATATATATAACCACATATTTTGGATTGTCACGTTTGCAATTTCTTATTTCAGTTTCATTGTTGTGTAGTTCTAATCGAGCTCTTCCCAATAAAGGAAATAGGGTAATTAGGTGATACACTATATGGTTTATGTATCTTAGGACATCTTTTAACAACCTATGTATTTTGTTATCGTTTCCAATTGAACGATCCAATAATCCAACTAGTAGAAGAAATCGATTTATTTTTTATTTTTGTTGGAAATTAGGAATAGATGAACTGTTTATAGGACCCGTTTATTAATAAGATTTATCGCTATTAGTGTTGGCGTATGTCCCAACATACAAACCCCCCGGCATATTAGTAAAATGCCGAGGAACCTAACTCTCCGGTACGGACACAAAACCGCCCGCACAACACGCAATCTTCGGATAAAGCATCATAGTCATTTAAGGACAAAAGCGATAAACCCACGCGTTAAACATAACCCTCGGCATAGGATTCGACATCACCACATATATGAGGAAAGGAATCTCAAGTGAACCAACCGACCCTTACCGACAGAATCAAAGCGAGTAAAGTCAACTCCGCGAAAGAGTCACTATAAGCCCACATGACCCTGGGTGAGGACAAAACTCCACGCCTATAAAAGAAACCAAGCTACAACACACAAGGGTAACTAATTTCTAATCCCCTTTCATTACTACTTTACTCTGACATATCATTACACTCATTCTCACGCCGGAGCTGGGTCTAGGGATAAAACCACGGGCGAGAGGCTACGCGTGTTGTCTTTGTGTTCTGAGATCCGAAGGTACCTAATCGGAGGGCCGAGAAGGGTTCACGAAGGATTAGCTTGTTAGGCGAGTACAACTTTTACCTTAACAAATTGAAGCCATCCGTGGGACCTCATTCTAACTACCAAAGCTAGGAAATGGCCGGTCCTACCACGAAACACCCCGGTCCCTCGGCCGAAACACCACCGATAAACAACCCCTAACACGGAAGAGCAAATACTTAGTCACATATCATCACTAAAAGCCTTATCTGACAACATAACTCCCAAGGAAAAGCCCGCTGCGGCCCATCTGGATCGATTTGTGAAAACGAAGGGCTCGACCGAACGAAAAAGAAAAGATCCGAAGGGAAAGAAGATGGTGGAGGATCTACACAAACCATACAAGGGCGCTCCTAGATGCCCGGATTCACGAAGCGTATTGTTGAATTCACGGACCAAGACATGAGCTACCAAAGAACATAAAGCTCTGATGGGTCTTGGACGGACGATCATGTCAATCGTTTTCCGGCGCAGCCAATCATGGCGGGTGGCCAATGCGGTATGGTGTTGGATGTTTCAGAACCTTGGATGGTCCAAGAAGTGCTGGTTTGAGCGATTGCCCAACGGCAGCTTAGATAGGGAAGAACTCGGGAGAAGTTCTTAGAAAGATTCGCGCCAGGAAAATGCCACAAAGATCCGATGGAACTAACCAAGATCGTGCGAAAGGCTCACGAAACCTTGCTGGAGTATAAGGAAAGGTGGACCGATGAGGCTAGTTACATCCCGGTGTGCCGAAATAATGCAGATATCCTCATTCATTAACGGAGTAAATGCCGGAATTGGTAAAGCGCTTCTCTGACGAGTTCCCAGCAGATCCGAAATGATGAAGAGGGTAGAAGATTTGTAAGATCGAAAAATGCCTATAACACCACGGAGCTCCCTAAAGGGGAATGGAACCGCGGGTTATACAGTCACGGATCGAACCCCGGCGGTGAACCCCGACAAGCGAAGGGGAGACCGAAGAGCGAACCGATCCGAAACCAATATTACCCCTACTACCCGGCGAGGACGGATGATGCTGAGGCGACACCGAAGTGATTACCGGAGGAACAATTATCGAAACGATACCCGCCCCATAGATTTGAACCTTCTCTCAAAAGCCCCCAAAGAAATTCTAGCAGCGGGCTTCAACTAAACTGCCACCACACCCCACCCCTAAAAGGAACACCAAGGAGAGAAAATTTAGACAAATTCTGTGACTATCACGGTGAGAAGGGTCACCTCACCAATGACTGCTACCAACTCAAGGAACATCTAAGAAGAGCTTTGGAAAGCAGCAAATTGGATCATTTGTTAAAAGAAGTAAGGCAAAGGGAAGAAACCCCCAGGGAAAATCAGCCGTAAAGGGAGGGTGATAAATATGGTGTCTGAAGGAGGGATAGACAGAAAACGAAAGAACCACAGTCGAGAAGAGGATTGGATGAACGTCCCAATAGCTTTCCCTCCATTCTACCGGGGATGTTTCCAAGAGCCACCGATAATCGGCAGATGTTGAAGGATACACTGTAGGAGAGTGTATGTAGACCGGAGCGGCCGTGGAAGTAATGTCACGAGCACTGTTTTGCAGAACTTATGCGGAAGTTAAAGCAAAGCTAAGAGAGCGAACACACCCTTGGTGGGATTCTCGGCCAAGCAATAAAACCTCTAGGAAAGATAGACTTGAACGTCTGTTTTGGAAATGATGGTGCTATGCCGAGCAATAATGGCGTTTGCGTGATAAGATCCCTTCCCCGTATAACATTATTCGGGACGGTCGGGCATCGAGAATTGAGGGCAATCCCTCAACCATACACTCCATGATAAAGTTCCCAGCGCCGAGGGTGTGGCAACCACAGTTACCGGGTCAATCATCATCTCGGAATGCGAAGACTAGAAAAACACCGCATGGAAGAGAGGGCGGAAAGTAAGAACAAAGAATACCATCCGGACCGAAGAAGAGAATGCCGCAAGAAAGCGGAAGAAGTAATGATAAACCCCCAATTTCGAGCAGATGATTACCATCGGGAAGTTTTTCAAAAGAATGCAAAAGGCAATTGGTAGAACTGAAAAACAACAAGGATGTATTGGCGTGGCAACCTGTGACATGACAGAGTCCCCCGTCGAGTCATAGAGCACAAAGCGAATGTCAATGTGAATGACGAGACCAATAGCTCGAAAAAGAGAACCTTCTCGGTGAAAAGAATCAAGCAATCAACACGAAGTAGAAGAATGGCTGAAAGCGGAATAGTCCGCGGTGAAATATCCTACATGGATTTCCAATCCGGTGTTGGTAAAGAAACCGGACGGATCATGGAGAATGTGCATGGATTTCAAAAGCATCAATGCTTCGTGCCCAAGGATTACTACCCACCCAAATCGACGGAAAATAGAATCTGTAATGGGTTATAAGTACAAATGCTTTCTCGATGCATACAAGGGGTACCACCAAGTCCGGATGGCGGAGAAGGCGAAGAGAAAACGGCCTTCTACACAGAACATGGAACCTTTTGCTACACCAAAATGCCTTTCGGGCTAAGGAATGCCGGGGCGACTTATCAAAGGCTGGTAGATTCAAGTTTTAAAGGACAAATTGGCAGGAACTTGGAAGTGTACGTCGACGATATGGTAATCAAAAGCGGCGAAGTAAATTGTTGGCGGACATGGCAGAAACATTCTATAATCTCCAAAGGATCAACATGAAGCTCAACCCTAAAAAATGCTCTTTTGGAGTGGAAGAAGGAAAGTTCCTCGGTTATGTGGTAACATCCGAAGGAATAAGAGCCAATCCGAAGAAAACAAAAGCCATTGCCGACATGCAACCGCCCGAACACTCAGGAAATGCAGAGCCTCAGTGGAAGCCGGCACTATGAACAGATTCTTATCCCGATCGGCGGAAAAAGCTTTGCCTTTCTTCAACACTTTAAAGAATGTCACGAAAGAAAATCAAAAGGAGTACCGGTGGAGCAAGGAGGTGAAGATGCATTCCGAAGATGAAGAGTGTGATCCTAGAATTACCTAACCTAACGCCCGAAAGAGGGAAGATCTCTTCGTGTACCGGCAGAAAGAAGAAGCTATAAGCGCGTATTAATGGTAGAAAGGAAGGGTAAATGGATGCCGGTGCACTATGTCGCAGAACACTCCACGATGCGAAGCGAAACTATGCCCCTCTGGAAAAACTAGCTTTGGCCCTACGGCCTGCTCTAGGAGACTCGAAGGTATTTCAAGCCCACCACATCAAGGTAATCACGGACCAACCCATCCGTGGCGTCCTAAACAAGCTGAATCTTGAAAGGCGATGAAGTATGCGGTAGAGTTGGGAGCATACAAAATTACTTACGTCCCGAAACTCGTCAAAGGGCGAGGTCTGGCAGATTTCATAAATGAGATACCGGTCAGCAAGGTAGGGAAAGAAAGGAAAAGCAAAGAAGTATGCAACGTCTCTGCAACAGAAGAAGAATGGATGCTATTCACAGACGGAGCGTCCAACAAGAAAGGATCAGGAGCAGGGTTAGTGTTGATAAGCCCCAACCAAACAGAATACACTTATGCTCTTCGACTCAATTTCCCCAGCATAAATAACGAGGCGGAGTATGAAGCATTGCTAGCCGGACTAAGGATAGCAAAGGACATGAAGATCCAAGTGCTAAATGCTAAAGTTGACTCCAACCTGGTGTCAAGCCAAATCAATGGAGAGTTCACCACCTACAAGGAAAGCATGGCGAGATATTTGGCTAAGGCAAAAGAATACATTGGTTTTTCAAGCGATTCGAATACAAAATATCCCCGGGCAGAACCGAAGGCCGATGTGTTAAGCAAGTTGGCATATGTAGCATTTGATCATTTGACCAAGGAGATACTCGTAGAAGTATTGGAGGCACCATCGACGGAAGAAGAAGGTCGTCGGAGCAATAGTGGAAGAAGAGGAGGAAAACTGGATGTCTCCAATCATCCGTGCATTACGAAGGAAAATGGCGAATGATGAAAACGAGGCAAGAACCCTACGGATGAAAATACCCCATTATACAATGGAGGATGGGGTGCTGTTCAAGAAGTCGTATTTAGGTCCAATGTTGAGGTGCGTGGGTCCACTACAAGCCAATTATGTAATAAGGGAAGTACACGAGGGTGCTTGCGGCATGCACTCCGGCCCAAGATCTGTGGTGGCCAAACCGGGCAAGGATATTCTTGGCCAACCATGCATAGGGACGCCAGAGAAATCATTCGAAAATGCAAGGATTGCCAAATACACTCCCAGTCCCAAGTTACCAAAGACTCTTATGACTTCTATCATGTCTCCTGGCCTTTTTCCAATGGGGAATGGATGTGCTGGGTCCCCTCCCGGGGAAGGTGAAATACGTCATCGTAGCCATCGACTACTTCACAAAATGGATGGAGGCCAAACCCACGCAAAGACCACAGGGAAAGAAGTCATAAAATTTGTATGGGATAATATTGTGTGTTCGCTTGCCGCACATAATTATGTGACAATGGTAGCAATTTCATTCATGATCCCTTCAAGCGATGGTGCGAAAAGCTCAACATCAAACAGATAAATACTGCGGTGGCACATCCTCAAGCCAACGGTCTAGTAGAAAGGGCAAACAAAAGCTTGATGCATGGTTTCAAAACAAGGGCGAAGTAGGTCGGATGGGTTGATGAGCTATCAAACGTTTTGTGGGCTCACCGGACGTCCTTGAAGACAAGCAACGGCGAAACACCGTTCGTTTGACATACGAAGCGGCCGTGATCCCCGCAGAAATTGGTATGCCCACCTTCCGAACTATGATGATGACCGAAGAAGAAGCGAAGAGGAAAGCGTTTAAACCTAGATTTATTGGAAGAAAGAAGGGATTCAGCGGTTGAAGAAGCGGATACAAAAAGAAGGTGGAGCAATATTACAACCGAAGAGTTAGAGGTGAAAAACTCAGAGTAGGAGACTTCGTCTACAAGAAGAATGAAGCCAGCAGGCAAGAAGACCTAGGAAAGTTGGGACCCAACTGGGAAGGCCCGTACCAAGTAATAGAAGCATACGATAACGGTTCATACAAGTTCTGAGACAGTAGAAGGAAAAGAAGTCCCCCGCACTTGGAACGCAGTGAACCTAAGAAAATGCTTCTTGTAGGAAAATCTTTGTAACCGTAAAGCCCACGAGGCAATTGTCGACGGATATTACTAATGAAATGATTAACCCCCCGGATATCGGAGGGGCAATTTTCCGCACACCTTGTTTTATGAACATAATTAGCAAGTGATCTCCCCGATAGGCTCGCGACCTCGGGAATAGTGATCGATGTTCAAAGATGGTTTACATCCAAAAGGGATTGCCATAAAAATGCCGAACGGTTTATACCCAAAAGGGTTGCCCAGGCGGCATACTAAATGGTTCATATCCAAAAAAGATTGCCAAATGCGAGCGGTTTATACCCAAAAGGGTTGCCCAAGCGGCATACTAAATGGTTCATATCCAAAAGGATTGCCAAATGCCGAGCGGTTTATACCCAAAAGGGTTGCCCAGGCGATACTAAATAGTTCATATCAAAAGGATTGCCAAATGCCGAACGGTTTATACCCAAAAGGGTTGCCCAGTGCGGCATACTAAGTGGTTCATATCCAAAAGGATTGCCAAATGCCTAACGGTTTATACCGAAAAGGGTTGCCAGAGCGGCATAATAAATGGTTCATATCCTTAAAGGATTCCCATAAAATACCGGACGGTTTATACCGAAAGGGTTGCCTGCGAGATATTAAGCGGTTCATACACAAAAGGGATCGTCACATACCGAATGGATACACCGAACGATTCATACCTCAATGACAATAGAACAAATAAAATACGCACAGAAATATAAGAACGACTAACAATTTCATTAAACAAAAAAAAAATTTCCCAAAACGTTACAAATATCCATCAAATAAACATCGTTCGGCAGCTTCGCCATTACAAAAAAGTGTCCAAAACAAAAAATTAGCTAAACTTCACTTAGAGTAACACGGTCTCCCCCGTTGCTTCTCCCCCGACCCTTTCATCAACAACGCGCTCGGTAGCGGGATCGTGCATCAAGGCGAAATAAAATCAAGAGGACGGTGGCAAGCATTTCGAACCCTGGCGACATAGGGATACTCCTTAGTAAAAAGTTCATCGTACATGGCCAAATACTTATTAGGAGCGTCCACATCCAAATCCTCTGTATCGGCCAATATCTTCCCACTTCCTCCTCCGAGCGACCAATCGATACACCGTCCAACCACCCGACCATCCCACTCAAACTAAAAGGAGCGCCAAGGAAGCCTTATACTCATGACTCCCATGAAGGCGGCGACAAAAGTGGGGAGGAAATCCCTAATAAGATGTGACTTCGATCTCCAAACTCCCCGCCGCCACGGCCAACTCTTGACGTTGCTTCAACAGAGCGGCATTCTCTTCTTGCTCATTCTTTAAAGTTCCTTTTGTTTCCATCGGCTCCTTCTCTAAACGGATATCTTTTCACCTTGAGCTCGGGATAACTTAGACTATTCGACTTTCTCGCCTCCAACGCGTGCCTTTGTCTCTTCAAAGCCACTTCCCGGCGAAACCTCTCCAAGCTCATCCTCGCCGTTTTCAACTCCCCAAAGTTTTATCCAAAAGGCAAAGTTATCCTTGGCGCCTTCTCACGACCACTATGCTCCCCGACCAACTCCATGCTCCAAATCCAAGCTCTCAAAGCGGACAAGCAAGTCCACAAAAGCAAGAGAGCCGGGCCGAATAGCCCATGACCTGCGGGCGCCTCGATGTCCGATAAGGTCGCATATACTCCTCCTCGCGGGGAGGCAAATGAACCATCAGATCCCTATACTTCTCATACCCCTTAACCCGCTCGTCCTTCTTTATCGACCAACCTGGAACATAAGTAGCGCTGGACGAAGCGTCCTCCTCTTCGTCGGCACCCTTACCTTCGCGACGCAAAGGAGGAGAAGCCGCTACAAACATTACGAAAAATGGTAAGTACACATGGATAAACGGCAACAAGAAAATGCTATTCGGAAAAATAAGAAGCCAACTCACCGTCTTTGTTGCGAGTAGGATGGTCAACAAACTGAGACCCCTCAGCATTATGATCCTTCGGATGGATTACGATCTTGGAGATCCTCTCCGACCGCTAAATCATTTCCAGCATCCACATTCTCTAACTTGTTGCTTGAATGACCCTCCAAACGCTCTTTATCAACGGCGGGTGGATCATCCAGTTTTGAACCTCGGTGAAGGGTGTTCACCGCGTAGGATTCGTGAGGGAATCGGAAGGACCACTTGGGTGGGGCTTTTCTTCCTACGCCGGTTGCCCAGCCCCCTTCCCAACTTGACGTTCTGCGGCTTACTGACCTTGAGTTTTCGCCTCGCGCCTTTCTCTTCTTATCCTTGGCCTCTAAAACCTTTGGGTCAGCCACCTCGACCCTTTTCATAGCCTCCGTCTTGGCGGAACCGCAGACCGGCGGACTAGGAATGGTAACATGCATCAAGTGAGCGCCTCCCGATACTTATCCCCTAGGGTCATAGATTCCCCCTTACGGAAGGTTGGCTTGATGAGATAGTCGGACATAGTTAAAGCTGCAAGACATGCGAAAATGTTAGTCACAAGAAAACACAAAATCTTAAACTAATAAAGAAAAATGCAGGCCAAAGTACCATTCCCTCGGCATCCTTGAGCCGCCCGGTAGCCTGGATATTTCCATTTGGCGAACAACCCCACGGCATACAAAAACCCTGAATTTTTATGAAATCTATAACATTAGCGAAAGTAGATCCGCTTGAGGCATGGAAAATTCCCCGGTTGGAAAAGGATCGAAAACATCTGAATCCGGGTGCCTCCACGGCATGGCAAAAGGTATTGCCCGACGATCAATTAAAAAGAATTGCCTTTTCAACCCTTCAGGCCCGACAAGATCTCTCGAAAACAGATCTTACGCTGCGTCCGCTTAGCAAAAGTGAACCAATTACCTTGTTTATGTAACTTATAGAAAGCTCGAAACAACGAAGTCGTGGGATTAATATGAAGGCTACGGCTATATACCTCAAAAAGTGTAACCCTATGTAAACCTATCGGCACTAACTGGGATATATGAACTTTATAGTAATGAAGAACGTCCAAAAGAAAACTAGAAAACGAGACGGAAATTCCACCTTCAATAAAAAATTCTAAGTATAATCTTATGGCATCATCTCCTAGTTGTCCCATGGTAAAACCATCCGGCGGAAGCCTTGGATGAAGGTCGGAAGGTATCCCAAATTCCTTCACGGCCCATTGTAATGATTTATCGGTCATAATGGAAGTATATTTGTCCAAATCAAATTTAGGTTTTGGGTGCGAGGGACCCCCGGAAACGGGCCCAGATCCCCGAGCAGACGATGAGCCGGACGGTTCTGACATTTTAACCGAAAGGGAATGATCACACCTTAAAAGCTAGAGAGGAAAAACTAGAATAGTACCTGAGCAGAAGACGGAGAGCAAATAAAGTCGTTCGGCCAAATAACGCAGAGGAGACGTGTGAATGAAAAACTTACAGTGGTAAAAATGAAGAGAAACAAGTATATTTATAAGCGAAAAGACGGGGTAGCCGAGAAGGCGTCTGTCGTGTCGAGATGACGTGGCAAAATCTTCACCACACAACACACACCCACTGCCACGTACTCTAGCGTTGAGAAATCACACTGCCACGTAATCTGCTGACGTGTCACAACCCGCGATAAAAAAAAAACGGTCGAAGAAATACTCTCCGGCCACTTACTCCCAATATCATATAAATGCATCCATTAACATGATACTGGGGGGGGGAGGGACATGTTGGCGTATGTCCCAACATACAAACCCCCCGGCATATTAGTAAAATGCCGAGGAACCTAACTCTCCGATCGGACACAAAACCGCCCGACACATCACGCAATCTTCCGGATAAAGCATCATAGTCATTTAAGGACAAAAGCAGATAACCCACGGAGGGTTAAACATAACCCTCGGCATAGCAGGATTCTCGACATCACCACATATATGAGGAAAGGAATCTCAAGTCGAACCGACCCTTACCGCAGAATCCAAACAGTAAAGTCAACCCCGCGAAAGAGTCACTATCGCCCACATGACCCTCGGGTGAGGACAAAAACTCCACGCCTATAAAAGAAACCAAGCTACAACACACAAGGGTAAGCGATTTCTAATCCCCTTTCATTACTACTTTACTCGACATATCATTACACTCATTCTCACGCGGAGCTTGGGTCTAGGGATAAAACCACGACGAGGCTAACGCGTGTTGTCTTTGTGTTTACAGATCCGAAGGTACCTAATCCGGAGGGCCTGACCGAAGGGTTCACCGAAGGATTAGCTTGTTAGGGCGAGTACAACTTTTTACCTTAACAATTAGCACTTTAGCGGCCTGGCTTGTTGATGAGTGTCTAAATACTCATCATTTTTGTTCCTTCTACACTGCAAAAACAGTCAAAAACACTCTGAAAAGTCTCAAAAAGACAGAAAAAATATTTAGACTGTATTTTATGCAATAATTGTCAAAATCTAGTCCCTGGTTATTCAAAACATTTAATTTTTCATAAAAGGCCCTCAGGGATTTTCAAGTGTCAAAATTAGCCTTATAAAATTCAATTTTGCAAAATGGCAACTTTAGTCCCTGAAATTTCAAAGATTGACAGAAATTACCCCAGGACATTTTTAATTTGAAAATTATTATTTTTGGACCTTGGAAAAATTAAACTTGTCATAATTGGTCCTTGTAATACTTTTGGAAAATTACAGTTTCGATCCCTTTCACAATACTTTTTTTTTACCCCTCTTCATAACCTCCCAATGAACCCCATGCCATATCCCATGACCCTTACACTTGAACCTCCCCTCAAAATAAAATAAAACGGCCCATCTTTTTCCCTCTCCCTATAAACCCTAACCTGCTTCATCTTTCCCTCCTACCCAGAACATCACATCTTTACCCAAAATCCCCAAACCCCAAACACTCAACCTCACCCTTAATCCCTTTTACCCAGTCCACCCCAAATCCCAAACCCACTCACTCATCCTCTCCTTCTCCCAAGATGTCCAAGTCATCAATCTTGGCTACAAGAAACCCCAAGGGACGGCTCAGATCTTGCTCAATGGTACCTAACTGATCAATGGTGAAAGATTGAAGTCAAGAAGCACAAACTCGATATTTGGCTGTTTCATCTCACACAGAAAACACAAGACAGAAGCAAGAAAGCAAAAAGAAGACCTTAGCTTATTTAGTATAAATAGTAGTTTAGGCATTATGAAAAAACTTGTCTAGAAATTCATGTTCTAGCTCCATTTAAATTTCATTGTCATTTACTTTTATTGTAATCCTTAATTTTCAATGCAATTTTATTTGTTAATCCCATTTTTTTTTAGTTAACGCAGTTTTTAATTTTTATGTTCTTAAAATCTGTCTTACTTGAGGTCTAGTTCAAAAGTGAGTTGCAAGTTGTTTTTAAGCTCATGTGAGCTTGTGTCTCAGTTAACAACTTTGGTTTTTTTTTTAAAAAAAAAAAAAAAAAAACATCCAATCTTTACAGTTTCAAATTTGGTTTTCTGCCCAAAGAGGGTGTTTGGATTTGCACATTTCCTGGGTCAAAAGTTCATTTTTGACCCATGTTGGATTCCTCAGGACTATTGTTAAAGTAATGTAGGATTAGTGGAGGTGTTTCAATGGTTAGACTAGTTTTTAGTTTAGTTTTCAAAAGAAAGTTTTTGTCCTTTGTCTTGCTCCTATTTCTGTCCTCACAGTCAATTTCTTTGCTCAAGTATGGGTTAGTTATAGTTAGAATTAGGACGTGATTTTAGTTTTACAAGTAATTAGCAGTACTAGCTTGATCTTTCTTAGCTTATTAGTTGTGTAGGAGCTTATTTAGTTGCTTATTTAGGCCCCTAAAGTGCACCCTAAACCGCCTCTTACGTTTTACGTCGTGATCTCTGCCCCTAGCTGCAGCTAGTTTAGCTTTATTTGGGATTTTGTGGGGGCAAAAGCTTGCCCCCCAGCTTGTCTTCAAGACTCTTGAGCTCAAAAGCTACTTCCCATTGTGTGTCATGTAGGATTGGCTTGAACAGGGTCCCTTGTGGAACTGTTTTGGGACTGCTACAGCAGACTGAACACAGCAGCTGTGACCTTTTTTTTTATTATTTTGTGCTTACTTGGCATTTGTCTCATCTTTTGATAGCTTATTTATGATTAGTAGATTAGATTAGTTAGGATTAGTCCCCTTTGCTTATTAGTGCCTAGGTATGCTTATTTCAATGTTCTAGTTTAGGACTCCCCTTTAGTTTAGCTATTTAAGCCAACTGCTTATTCCCATTTTTAGGCTTAGTCTCTTTTCTAACTTGGCTTATTTCTGACCCTTCATGCTTATTTGTTCTTTGTGTGGCTTATTGAGCTTCTTGTTTAGCTTATTTGTGCAGCTAAGAAGTATAAAGGTGTGTGTGTTTGTGAACTGTCCAAACAGCAGCTAAACACTTCCTTTTGGGGCTTATCAGATTTTCTTGAGAGCTTATAGATGTTTACTAGGAGCTTATCTTTGCACCTCACTCAGTGCCTTTGCTGTCCATATAGGCTGTCGTTAGTAGTAAACTAGTTAGAGCTTAATTTGTCTCTAGTTTAGCTTATTTACATGTTGTATTGTAGCTTGTTAATACCTTGACTGCCATTGTCCCAAACAGCCCTTTAGGATTCTTTTCAGTTTTAATTTCTTTTTATCTGTTAACAGCTTCATTTTTAAGTTTTTGTAAGTTTTCTTTTCTGTAAATAAATCTTCAGCTGGTCCTTAAATCAGTTTCCCAAAGAAAAAAAATGTTCCAAAAAGGTTGGGATGGGATTGAACACGACCTCCTTACGCACATGCCACCCACAACACATGTCTATTACCACTTGCTCTAGATACACTCTGTGTTAGGTTTTGCTTTAATAAATACTTAGAGTCATTTTAGGTTTTAATGTTATTAGCTTAATTAGCTTTTTAAGTGCTTATTCTTCTTTTTTAACGGCTTATTTCCTTAAGTAGTGTGCACGTTTTTTTTGTTTTTCCTTGATTCAGTATTATGTAAGGTATTTTCTGTAATTTTTGTAGAATTTTCTAAAAATGTTTAGTATTTTTAATTAATTAGTTTAAAATAGTTTTTAATTAAGTAATAAATTAAATTAAAAGTCGAAAAAAATACCCGGCTTTTTCCTAAAATTATTTTTAGTCATTTAGAATGTAGGAAAATTAGTTTTGAACTCCTAGGACTTAAATTGCATATTTTTCTCTTTCGGGCTCGGTGCGTTCCGGTTTTCTCGTTTTGCATTTTAGCACCCTAGGATGTAGTCTAGCGTCGTTTTGTTGTTACTTAGGCTTAGTATTAGTTTATTTAGAGTTTACATTGTTTTACTTGCTTTATTTTCATTCTCGTTCTTTAATTTGTAGATTAGCGTAATCAAAATCCTCAAAAGTTGTTAAACCAATTCAAGTCCTAATCACGAAACTCAACGGCACCGTCAATTTCACACCTCGTTGGGACATAACGACCCGGGGAAAATCACTTTCCCGGTATCACTTTTATCACACCCGTAAGATTTGATACGTTAACCTTTTTCCTAAAAAGTTGGTTTGTCGGGTTTCACGGTTAATTTGATATATTTTGATATTGTGTTTATTTTAACGATAACAAATTTTGGCGCCGCTGCCGGGGAGGTGTGTTGCGACAATATCGTGACGTTTTTGCGATTAGTGACTTGAAGAACCTTCCTCGTGAAGTTATTGTTTTTATAAAAATGAAAAAAACCAAAAATATTCTTCTCATTCCTCTTATTCGTTGATTCTATTTCTCCTACCCTCTTTTGCCGTTTAATTCTATCCTTCGTATCCTCTCAACCATTTGATTCTAATTCTTTAACCCTCTACATGTTTAATTCTCATGGCGACGATCGATTATCGTCGTTGTTTCCATTGCAAAGGCCGTATGGAAGAGGATCAGCTTTATTGCCAAAATCACGATTGTTTATGTAAACGGTGTGGAAGGGCGGGTGCAAGCAAATATTGCTATTGGTGCGAATTAGCCGATAAAAACTCTCTCGATGATTCTCCAAGTTTTTCCGACCACCCGCCACAACCCGAGATTTGTTCTATTGTTTCTGAACCAAAACCGTCTAGATTTGATCCAAATCTTTCGCGATTTATGGTTAAGGTTAAGAGAAAAGAGCAAGAACCGGAGACCAAAACGGAAATGGTGGAAATTGCTAGCTTTGAGAGCACACCATTTGTCCCACCTCCGGAATCTTCAAAACCTTTTTCGGACGATTTCATGAACATTGTTCAAAATTGCTTAAATGAATTTCGTCAAATTTCAACTTCGGGAAATATCGTTTTACCTAACATTTGTGATGTTTTTGAGCCCTCGATTCCTACTCCCGTACCCGAGATATCGTCGTTCGATCAAGAGTATTGCTACGGTTGTGGAGACGTGTTACCGAAAGGTTTCTGTTGTTACAAATGTATGTGCGAGTGGTGTGGAAGCTATCTTGTCAATGGATGTTGTTCGTTTTGTGCCGAGAATTCATTCGCGTATGATTCTAATCCAAATTCTTTCAATTATCCTCAAAACAATTTCAACTACCCTCCACAAAATTCATTCGAGCCACAACCGTACTATCAAGATTTCAGTGATTCATCATTTCAAAGTTTCTCTCCCCAATACCCTCTATGTGATAAGTGTGGGGGTCCTCATGATGATTATCAATGTCAATCGTGGAATCAAAATTACTATGGACCTGATCCTTGTTATAACACTTCCGGATTTGACCACATCCAACCCCCACAACTTGCCGTCATTGATCAATTTCCTCGTATAATTCTTGAGGAACTTTCGAGGAACAAGCTTCTAACGAAGATTTCTCCGATGAGCGAGGCTCAAAAGCTTCTCCTATTTAACGGCTGCCAACAACAGCATTTTCTATTTAACGAAGCTTGCCGTCTAGATGACGAGGATGAGGAAGATTGGGAGATGACAAAGGACAAGGTGCATATCTCTAGCCCACAAAGTACCGCACATGTCCACTCTCCGCCCTCATATTGCCTATCTACCATAGAACCTTCGGATACCCTATTAATGGGGGATGAGCATATTAGCACTATTCCGGAAACGGAATCGTCTTGTGTTGAGAACCTTGTCCCAAACCCAAGTGAATCCGAGGTTATTTATGGTGATATGTGTGATGACCTTCGATGATGATTCTTCTCCCACCACGCGAAAGAACTTTGTTGAGGTGATCTCCGAGTCGAAAATGACTATCGTCTTTTGATGATTCTTTATCGTGTGGAGACATCGAGTATGTGAAGGAAATTCCTTACGAGCTCGTCGACTTAGAAGAAGTGAGATGTTGATCCGATGATCTTGATATAGACACTGATTTTGAAACGGATGATGAAGATATTCTCGTTGTGTCCGAGAAACCTTTAGCTATGGCGTTCACTAATCCTCTATTTGACTTCGATTCTGAATTTACTCTAGTTTCGGATAATCCCATCTTTGACATTCAGAATGAGGATAGTGACTCTTACATGGAGAACCTCGTTGCATCTCCATATTCACCCGAAGATAAAAATAGTGGCAATCCCACTTCGACGTCAGACCTTCTCGAGGAGTTCGTCGATGAACTCGCTCTCGTTGATCATTCTCCACGGGGAGATGATGATGCTCACTTCGACTTTGAGGCCGACCTTACCGAATTGGAAAATCTTCTTTACAATTGGTCTTCTGATAATTCGTCAAGTGATACTCTTATGGAAGAGGTCAACTCAATTCTTTCTCCGGATGACTCGATACCTTCGGGTTTTCAGAGTGACGATTATGGCTTAGGTCCATCATCCACTCGTCCGCCGCTAAAGCTGCCGGATGATGGAACCTCTTCTAAGCCCGATCACGGATGTTTTCATTGCTTGATGGTGGATAAGATTTCTGAACATTCCGTCAATGTTCCTCAATCTAATCTTTTGCCCGCCCAACCCACCCGTTGTCATGAGATTGACACTTTGCCTTCTCATCCCATTTCTTCTCCATGTCTTAACTCCTACGGGAGTGAAGATACCATCTTTGATCCTGGCATTTCTCATTCTTTTGAGCTGGTTTTATCTCATCGGGGTGGAACTTTCATCACATTCAATGTTTATCCAAACTATTTGAATGAAAGTCCGATGGAGATTTTCTCTTCCACTTGCTTCCCCATGGACCAATGAATTCAGGGTCGAGTCAAGCTAGCGACTTCGGGGAATCAAAAACGAGCACGCAATATGGGTTTTCACCGTATTTCGACTTCTTTCTACTTTCTACCACCCTAGTGTGGGGAGTTTCCCATTGTTGTATATAAAGTTTTCTAAAAAACATAAAATATTTCAAATAATGGCGTAGTATTTTTTTTTTTTACGTTCTATGTTTTGGCATAACCGACGGTACTTTGAATATTGAGGGCAATATTCATTTCTAGTGTGGGGAGGAATTCTCACGAATTTTATCATATGTATTATCCACCCAATTCCCCCATTTTTGGCCAATTTTTTTTTATGGTTATCAGTCCGCCATGTCTAACAAACAAAAGGATTGGCTAATCCAGGAGCAAACGGCTCTTGGTAAAGATATCTCAAATCCGTTAACGGCTTGCAATTTGCCCAAAATTGTATGATGTTCAACTCACCATATCTTTAATTAGTGAAGAGTTGGCTAGCCCGCAAGTTTATGGCTTGTGGTAAAGGCAGTTGGAAAACCATAATTGGTAATCGACTCACCAAAGATATTTTATCTAAGAGTTGGCTAGTCCAGAAGCAAAAGGCTTCTGGTAAAGACAAATCAAAACCGTTGAAAGCTGGTGATTTGCTCAAAATCATATGGTTATCAGTGTACCATAGTTCTTACTTGAACTAAAACATTTGGCTACTCCAAAAGTAATGGCTTTTGGTAAAGAGATTCAAATCCATTAAGTTTTCTCAAAAGATTGCTAGGGACTAGCAATAGTTTAGTGTGGGGGATTGATGAGTGTCTAAATACTCATCATTTTTGTTCCTTCTACACTGCAAAAAACAGTAAAAACACTCGAAAAGTTTCAAAAAGACAGAAAAATATTTAGACTGTATTTTATGCAATAATTGTCAAAATCTAGTCCCTGGTTATTCAAAACATTTAATTTTTCATAAAAGGCTATCAGGGATTTTCAAGTGTCAAAATTAGCCTTATAAAATTCAATTTTGCAAAATGGCAACTTTAGTCCCTGAAATTTCAAAGATTGACAGAAATTACCCCAGGACATTTTTAATTTGAAAATTATTATTTTTGGTCCTTGGAAAAATTAAACTTGTCATAATTGGTCCTTGTAATACTTTTGGAAAATTACAGTTTCGATCCCTTTCACAATACTTTTTTTTTACCCCTCTTCATAACCTCCCAATGAACCCCATGCCATATCCCATGACCCTTACACTTGAACCTCCCCTCAAAATAAAATAAAACGACCCATCTTTTTCCCTCTCCCTATAAACCCTAACCTGCTTCATCTTTCCCTCCTACCCAGAACATCACATCTTTACCCAAAATCCCCAAACCCCAAACACTCAACCTCACCCTTAATCCCTTTTACCCAGTCCACCCCAAATCCCAAACCCACTCACTCATCCTCTCCTTCTCCCAAGATGTCCAAGTCATCAATCTTGGCTACAAGAAACCCCAAGGGACGGCTCAGATTACTGCTCAATGGTACCTAACTGATCAATGGTGAAAGATTGAAGTCAAGAAGCACAAACTCGATATTTAATTTGTTTCATCTCACACAGAAAACACAAGGCGAAGCAAGAAAGCAAAAAGAAGACCTTAGCTTATTTAGTATAAATAGTAGTTTAGGCATTATGAAAAAACTTGTCTAGAATTTTATGTTCTAACTCCAATTAAATTTCATTGTCATTTACTTTTATTGTAATCCTTAATTTTCAATGCAATTTTATTTTAGTTGTTAATCCCATTTTTTTAGTTAATGCAGTTTTTAATTTTTATGTTCTTAAAATCTGTCCTACTTGAGGTCTAGTTCAAAAGTGAGTTGCAAGTTGTTTTTAAGCTCATATGAGCTTGTGTCTCAGTTAACAAATTTGGTTTTTTTTTTTTAAAAAAAAAACATCCAATCTTTACAGTTTCAAATTTGGTTTTCTGCCCAAAGAGGGTGTTTGGATTTGCACATTTCCTGGGTCAAAAGTTCATTTTTGACCCATGTTGGATTCCTAAGGACTATTGTTAAAGTAATGTAGGATTAGTGGAGGTGTTTCAATGGTTAGACTAGTTTTTAGTTTAGTTTTCAAAAGAAAGTTTTTGTCACTGTCTTGCTCCTATTTCTGTCCTCACAGTCAGTTTCTTTGCTCAAGTATGGGTTAGTTATAGTTAGAGTTAGGACGTGATTTTAGTTTTACAAGTAATTAGCAGTACTAGCTTGATCTTTCTTAGCTTATTAGTTGTGTAGGAGCTTATTTAGTTGCTTATTTAGGCCCCCAAAGTGCACCCTAAACTGCCCTCTTCTGTTTCTGTCGTGCTGATCTACAGCCCCTAGCGCAGCTAGTTTAGCTTTTATTTGGGATTTTGTGGGGGCAAAAGCTTGCCCCCCAGCTTGTCTTCAAGAACTCTTGAGCTCAAATGCTACTTCCAATTGTGTGTCATGTAGGATTGGCTTGAACAGGGTCCCTTGTGGAACTGTTTTGGGACTGCTCTGGTGAACACAGCAGCTGTGACCTTTTTTTTTATTATTTTGTGCTTACTTGGCATTTGTCTCATCTTTTGATAGCTTATTTATGATTAGTAGATTAGATTAGTTAGGATTAGTCCCCTTTGCTTATTAGTGCCTAGGTATGCTTATTTCAATGTTCTAGTTTAGGACTCCCCTTTAGTTTAGCTATTTAAGCCAACTGCTTATTCCCATTTTTAGGCTTAGTCTCTTTTCTAACTTGGCTTATTTCTGACGCTTCATGCTTATTTGTTCTTTGTGTGGCTTATTGAGCTTCTTGTTTAGCTTATTTGTGCGACTAAGAAGTATAAAGGTGTGTGTGTTTGTGAACTGTCCAAACAACAGCTAAACACTTCCTTTTGGGGCTTATCAGATTTTCTTGAGAGCTTATAGATGTTTACTAGGAGCTTATCTTTGCACCTCACTCAGTGCCTTTGCTGTCCATATAGGCTGTCGTTAGTAGTAAACTAGTTAGAGCTTAATTTGTCTCTAGTTTAGCTTATTTACATGTTGTATTGTAGCTTGTTAATACCTTGACTGCCATTGTCCCAAACAGCCCTTTAGGATTCTTTTCAGTTTTAATTTCTTTTTATCTGTTAACAGCTTCATTTTTAAGTTTTTGTAAGTTTTCTTTTCTGTAAATAAATCTTCAGCTGGTCCTTAAATCAGTTTCCCAAAAGAAAAAAAAAATGTTCCAAAAAAGGTTGGGATGGGATTGAACACGACCTCATACGCACATGCCAGCCCCACAACACATGTCTATTACCATTTGCTCTAGATACACTCTTGTTTTAGGTTTTGCTTTAATAAATACTTAGAGTCATTTTCAGTTTTAATGTTATTAGCTTAATTAGCTTTTTAAGTGCTTATTCTTCTTTTTTAACGGCTTATTTCCTTAAGTAGTGTGCACGTTTTTTTTGTTTTTCCTTGATTGATTATGTAAGGTATTTTCTGTAATTTTTGTAGAATTTTCTAAAAATGTTTAGTATTTTTAATTAATTAGTTTAAAATAGTTTTTAATTAAGTAATAAATTAAATTAAAAGTCGAAAAAATACCCGGATTTTTCCTAAAATTATTTTTAGTCATTTAGAATGTAGGAAAATTAGTTTTGAACTCCTAGGACTTAAATTGCATATTTTTATCTTTCGGGGCTCGGTGCGTTCCCGGTTTTTCTCGTTTTTGCATTTTAGCACCCTAGGATGTAGTCTAGCGTCGTTTTGTTGTTACTTAGGCTTAGTATTAGTTTATTTAGAGTTTACATTGTTTTACTTGCTTTATTTTCATTCTCGTTCTTTAATTTGTAGATTAGCGTAATCAAAATCCTCAAAAGTTGTTAAACCAATTCAAGTCCTAATCACGAAACTCAACGGCACCGTCAATTTCACACCTCGTTGGGACATAACGACCCGGGGAAAATCACTTTCCCGGTATCACTTTTATCACACCCATAAGATTTGATACGTTAACCTTTTTCCTAAAAAGTTGGTTTGTCGGATTTTACGGTTAATTTGATATATTTTGATATTGTGTTTATTTTAACGATAACACTTGTTACTTGCGATTCTTGATTATTTCATTTCATAATGCTTAGGTTCATTCAAACGAATTATCATTATGAGATTGTTACATTTCCTTAATTTATTGTTAGTTGCAAATACTTTTTGATTGACTTTCATAAAATAATCCTAAAAAGAATGTTGTAATAAAGCACATATTGTAAGTTTGTAACATATGAGCAATACACACACTTATTTACATGGCACCAAATGCACGATCATCCATTAAGACAAAATAACATCATTGCATGCACTTCATATTGCTTTGCATCTTTGATCTCCACTTCACATTTGCAATCCTTATCTAGTAATAATATTCCTCGTTTAGCACATTCTATATGGAAGTGACATACATATATAGTGATAGGGATGTAGAGGATTTGTAGAATTGTAGTGCCATTATAGGTCAATCAAAACCCCACAAATCATAAGTAAACAACTCAAGGCAATTATATTACCTTTGTACTTATTCATAATGGGGATACACTATTGGAACCCCCCTTCGATGTCACATCATAGGGGAATATTCTCTTTGTCCCCTCTTTTGATCAACAGTTTTTTTGTCGGTTTTGTTTCAGATTTACAGCCGGTTTTAAGCGTTTGACGTATTAAACTTTATATTTACTGTTCCGCATTTTCAGGTTTATAGTTTTTTGATATAAATAAAATTATAAAAATAAATAATAAAAATAAATAAAAAAATTTCAAAAATAATAGAGGGGGTCAATCTAAAAAAATAGGGGGGTCAAAATAACCCAACCCTCATAATGTGACAAATGTACTTAGTTATTAAATTACAAATAAGTCATGGTTGCACTTTATTACAAACATGTAAAGTGGCAAAACAAGATAGAGCGAGAAAAAAAATCCATGTTAATGCTTTGGACAAAAACTCTTTTTCAGCTGACTAGGGTTGGGTGCTAATCGCACAAGAGCATGAGAAATGTATCAGGTGACAATAGACTTGATGCATTTAATATGATTTGTAAAAATATCACTTTAATACAAAAAGCTTTTGCATCTTTAGTGATAGGTGTAAAATGAAAGTTTAACAAATACAAGACTCTTGTCAATCAATACTGCGACAACTTCAAGCTTTTGAGTAAAGTTATCTAAACATTTTTCAAAATAATAAAGTCTTTGAAAATTTACTGCATTGCTGATGCTCTAAGGCATATGCTCCTCCAAAATGTCGTGTGCTCCTTAAAACACTTCCCTCACGACGCACCCTGGTCAAACATAATTGCAATTACATTCATGATGGCATATGAACATATACATGGTTCCCAATGCCCATTCAAACATATTTTAGAGCTAAGGGCGGTGGCAGTTATGATCTCATTTTTAACCCATGCCTCATCACCTACTAATAATATCATTTCACTTAATTCATGCCTCACTATACTATTTTAGTGGCAACCATGATCCCATGTCTTACCTAATTTTATATTTTTATTTTTTACATTCATGCCTCTCTTTTCCCATGCCTCTTCGACAATCTTTGTCGAGTACCACCAAACCGCAACCATGTCGCTTAGGAGGAAATTGTGTTGCCGCTCGGCATGGCCTCATGCCTCACCATACCGCATCCCATTGCCACCACCCTAAGTATCACAATACTCACATCTCATGCCATTTGGGTCCTATTAAATGTTATATCAGTATTCACACTTTCAACACTAATATCTCAAAATATTCCTTCACTCACAACATAGGCATTTTACTTTATATTATAATTTTCAAAAAAACTAAATTTAATTCATTCAAATAAAAATACAATACGACAAAAACATAAAAAAATATAAAACATAGGACAAATTAAAAAAGTATAAAATGTAAAAAAATAAAAAAAATTGATTGGTCAGTTTTGATTATATTTTACCATTATTGTTTCTTGTTTCTTTATGATGAGAGCGGCTTTGCGTTCCGACAACCTTTCGGTATTAATAAGGAGAAACTTCAAATTTTTATGCTCCATTATTGCAGTTTTGTCGCTCTCTTCGCATTGTACGCGGATTCGGCACGTCGCATCCAATTTGGCTTTTTTTGGGTCGAGGTTTGCCAGCTAGACGAGGTCTCACATCAAGGCCGAATAGTTCTGTGAGATCAGCCGGATCAAGCAGCTCCGCCGCGTCTAATTTGGGGTGTTTTTTCAAGACCTGACACGCATGATCTAGAGTAAACTTTCTCCCTTTTGACGCGTCACTAAAATTGATCTTTGCACGTTCGATATGATCTACCTCATTTTCCCCGCTTTTTTTTGAACGGCGGATGATATAAAAGCTAGCAGAAGCTAGAAAAAATTACATGAAAGTTATAGAAGCTACGAGATTTTTCAACCACCCTATCCAACTAAAATTACAGGAAGGATTCCTAGAGGAAATCCACAAAAAGATTGAGAGACAATGGAGTCCCAAATCACCGCCTTCTTAGGAGGGCAAGAAGAAAAGATCAAGAGGTTTCGATAGTTCCAAATGGACCACATAAGAGTCCCCCCACCCCTTCAAGATACGCGCGAACTTTAGAAGGAACACGCAAGGAGTCAAGCCAAGCAAACCACTCCACAATATTGTCACAAACTGGAATATCCAAGTCCCACCACTTAGCCAAGAGAGACCACAAGCCTTTAGCCATTTCGCAATTAAAGAAACAGTGATTAACCATCTCAAGATCACCATGACAGGAGGGACATAAAATCGATTCGACTTCAATACCTCTCCTATCTAAGTTGACTCTTGACGGGAGTTTATTATACTTCGATTTCCAAAGAAACACATTGACTTTGATGGGGATATTTCAGTTCCAACGGGTAGCCTCATTAGCCGTATCCAGCAAAAGAGAGTCAACTAAAGAGCGAACCGAGGCAACCGAAAAACTTGCAGAACAATCCGGAGCCCACTGCCAGGAATCATGATGATCTGTGAGGCTGATGTTGTCGATGACTTCTTTTAAAGAAGCATATTGAGACGACTCCATTCCTCCTCTTGGATGACGCCTTGAGACCGAGGACCAATCATGCAAACGAACTCGACTTGCAATGCTACAACTTTTATTAGTGTCAAGGAGGAAAATACGAGGAAAAAACACCTTTAGAGGCTTCTCTCCACACCAGGTGTCCTCCCAAAACCTAGAATCGGCGCCATTACCAATCTTACGAGTTCATAAAGAAATAAGGTTGATACCTTTGCGTTTGAGGCTGTCAATCGAAGAGAGCAAAGAGCCGCAAGTGTTGCGTTTGAGACTCCTATTGTTGGCGACATTAATACCCCCTTCCACACCATGAATACTCTGAATAACACGAACCCAGAGCTCCGAGTTATTGTTTAAGAACCTCCAAACCCACTTAAACAAAAGCCCAATATTAAGCCCAACGCCTAAAACTTTGCTTTTATGAATATTGATATTTAACCACGACATGAGGAAAAAGCATCGAAGCATACTAATGAGATTATGCGCATTAACCCAAGACCATTCGCCAAAGAAAATGGTCTCTTCCCCGCTTTTACGTTGTAAATGTTTGTAAATAGCGTTGAACTTTTGGCAAACACTGTTAACCATATAGTGACCATATTCTTGGTACGAGGACAACCTTTTGTAGCTCCGTTGAAATCGTCCATAATCTGCCACCAAAACGAGTCGTCGGGTCGGTCAACACCGATCTCGTTGTTCTCGGAAACTTTGACCCAAGTCTCGGCTAGCAACGTTTCTTCCTCGTGTGTCCAATGTTGCACCGTTCGAGTTGGTTCCACCTCTTCATCCTCACCCGCATCCAAATCCACCGTCAATGTGGTTCTTTTTTTGAAGGTTTTGCCATTCGTTTTCCTTTACGTCGTTGTTCACGGGTTTATTTTGGTGGTGGTTGTGGTACTTTGAATTGTGGTTGTGTTTGTTGTGATTGTTGTGATTCGAGGAATTGTGATTATTTTGTTTGAAAGAATTGTGGTGGTTGTGATTGTTGTGTTTGAAAGAATTGTAGTGGTGCATTTCTTTGGTGTTGGAAATTTTAGAATTAGTTGCTGAGTTGTCGATTTTGATGATACGAAAGTTAGTGTTGATAAATTTGTTCGAGTGTCATTTAGGCCATATTATATTGTGTACCATACGGAGAAAACGGTTGCGTGAAATAAATTGAGTTTTGTGACGATGGAGTAGACGGGTTTGAGGAAGACGAGTGTTGTGAGTTAGACATATTGAGAATAGAAGTAAAAAAAACCCGTTAGTTGAACCTTGAGATATTTTTTGGTTGCGTGTTGACATATTGAAAGTAATGTGTTTTGAAAATGAAAATGTAGGGGATATATATAGTGTAAAAAAGAGGGGATAAATTTAAAAAAAAAAAAAAAAAATGAATGTTTTGTATTATTTTTGTGATATTCAAACATTTTATTAATGTATTTCTACGCAGAGGAATCAGCGAGTGTCATTTCAACGAGTATGCATGTCACAACGAGGGTTTGACGACGCCAGAATCCTTGCCATGTCGTATTCCGCAAGCACCTTCACTACCATACCTTTCCCTTTTAGTTTCAAGTAGTTAATCAGTTCGTACCAAATTAAATACGAATGATTTGTTAATTTTCTATAAATTAAAAAACTATTTAGAAGTTGAACTTTGTTTTTGTTTTGGAAACAATTTTCTTTGTTATTTTTTTTTAAACGCAAACTATCCCACAATATACAAGTATTTCACTATATACCAATTCCTACGCGTGTATTATACACGGTTTGAGTCATAACTACTAAGTTGTGAAGCTTTTGACACAAATACCGTTTGCGGGGCTACAAGCTTCATTGTATTTTCTTGTTACCTTTTCAATAGTTAGAACTTTCTTAGGTAATTTGATTCATCCAAGTTGGTTAATCTAAAAGTTGTTAAATTTATTTCCTAAGACGGTGTTTGTTTTTTAAGAGGAATTGAATCTAAATCTGAACCGTACGTCTTAATCTGAATCTGAGGCGTGAATGTCTGAATCTGATCGCATCTGAACGGGAAAAAAAAACTCATGTTTGAACCGCACATTTGCTTGCTTATACTAATTTTTTTTTTTTTTTTGGTCAGCAAGAGGCATTCAGACACCCCTCTCAAGTCTAGACCATTAAGATCTTACTGCCTCTGAACGCGTCTGAACGGAAAAAAAAATGGTCTGAATGACCAAAATGTCTGATCGCGTCTTAACGGTTCAAATTAAAAGACTGTTAAGAGCTTCCTTATAAAAAACAAACACCCCCTAAATAAACCTCCGAACATGAGATAGATAAACAATGAAAAAGATTGATAAAATAATCTTTAAAAAATGTTAGATCTTTCTAAACCAAAAGATCTAATTACGCTTTTACCCTTACATGTACTTGGCCAAATATTATTCCAAAAGACATCCAATTAACATTTGGTCCTTCAATCCTTATATAAACCAACCCACCTTCCATTATTCCTTTGTTATTTACAAGCACTTGCATAAATATATCATATTCAAAGAATCCATTCTCTAAAGTCTAAAGAAAAAGAAAATCCAAACATATAGGAAAAATATCAAGAGCAAGAACATGGAGGTAACAAGATCAAGATTCAAAAGTGTTTGTGTTTTTTGTGGTAGTAGTGCTGGCAAAAGAGATTGTTATAGAGATGCTGCTCTTGAGTTAGGCCAAGAATTGGTATGTTGCTATCTTATATATTCAACTTTTTCTTTTCCATATCCTTAAAGATTTGTCTAAAGATACGTAACAAACAGGGACAGAACCAGAATACCTACATAATTTTTTGAGACCGAGTGCATTTATAAAAATATTAAAATTTTGTCACAAAATTAACAGTATCACACAAAAATTCATAAGTGTCCCGGGCCCACAGAAACCGCCTGTTTCCGTCCCTGATGACAATAGATAATCTTTTGATAATAGAAAAAATGGTCCACTTACTTACTAAACATACATGAACTATTTTTTGAGCATGCTAATCATTTTCTCTAATAATTATTAACATGTTGATTATATTTTTGGCTTTGTGTGTATTAATTGTATGTAAATGTAAAGTTGATATGGTATTGTTTATGAAGGTTAAAAGAAAACTGGATCTTGTGTATGGTGGAGGGAGTGTAGGATTAATGGGACTAGTTTCACAAGAAGTTCACAATGGTGGTGGTCATGTTTTAGGGTAAATTATTTTTATGCCCTTTAAATCCTTCATATATATACCATGTTCTTTTATGAAACTAATATGATGTATATATTTATAACCTTTTCAGGATTATTCCCAAGACTCTAATGTGCAAAGAGGTATGAAACTTTAAGTATTATATTTTCTAATAAGAAAGTTATTTATTCTATATATATTAATTTTGATGATATATTGAATGAAAATTTTTGCAGTTAACAGGTGAAACAATAGGAGAAGTAAAAGCAGTATCTAATATGCATCAAAGAAAAGCTGAAATGGCTCGTCATTCTGATTGCTTTATTGCCTTACCAGGTGCTTATTGACTTATTCTATCAATATTATATTTTGTTAGGAATAAAATAAAATAGCATGCACCTTATTTAATAAAATTTGATCTTAAGTAATATTTTGCTTGTTAGATAACACCTTGAAAAACAAATAAAAATTTGCATCTTGTGTGTTTGACTTTGACCCAACAACAAAGGGTGTATGTTCTTTAGTTTCATAAAATAATGAAAATCTAAAATATGATTGTAGCATTTTTTTAGTTAATGATCCAATTTAAGGAAGTATAAAAAGGTTATAAATTATACTTTATATATTCTGTGGCTAACTTTAGATTTTAGATTTATGATTTTTGATCTTTCCCATGTAGATATCTTTTAAAGGCCAAATGCTCACACAAATGTTAAATGATTGAGATGTCCACAATGAGAATTTTTTAAGAAAAGTTTTAAAACATACGAAAACTTTATATTTTGTTTTAACCATAGTGAGTTAATGCTCTAGCATTTTGGTTAACAATATTGCGATTTTTTAAACAAAACGAGACGGCTACTCTAAAAAATTTATGATATTTGTATACGAAAAAACACATGCTTAACATATTTTTCTTATTATATAAATTTGAACATTTCCACTTTTGGTTGATTGGCTCTCTACTAAGCACGCTTAACTGACTAAAATCATTTTTCTTAATTACCATAACCTTCATTATTTAATAAATGATGATATGCTTTTTATTAATTATGTTACAATCAAATAGTCTATTTAAAAGTTTATAAAAAAAATTATAACAAAAGTTTAGAAAAAATTTATAAAAAAAAGTTTATAAAAAATTTATAAAAAAAGTTTATAAATAATTTATGAAAAAAGTTTATAAAAATTTATTAAAAAAAGTTTATAAAAAATTTATAAGAAATTTATAAAAAAAAGTTTATAAAAAATTTATAAAAAAGTTTATAAAAAATTTCTAAGAAATTTATAAAAAAAAGTTTATAAAAAAAGTTTATAAAAAATTTATAAAAGTTTATAAAAGAGTTATAAAAAAAGTTTAAAAAAAACTATAAGAAATTTATAAAAAATTTATAAAAAAAAGTTTATAAAAAATTTATAATAAAAGTTTAAAAAATATCTATAAAATAGTTTATAAAAATTTATAAAAAAGTTTATAAAAAATTATAAATATTCTATTTAAAAGTTTATAAAAAACAATAAGAAAAAAGTTTATATATTTTTTCAAGCAAATTAAAATTCCTCACATTTTGGAGGCATTCTGATTCTCCCTATTTTGGCAATTCGAGGAATTGTAAATTGCTTCAATTTCCCCCATTTGAATTACCAAACATGACATTTGAAGGGAATTAAAATGCAAATGCCTCCAATATCCCCCAAATGGCCCAACCAAACGCCCCTTTTAGTTTGAAGAATAGTCAAATATGCTATGATTAAGTGATTAACTAATGTTCCTAATTAACTACTTTTGTAATGACTATTTGTAGGTGGATATGGAACATTGGAGGAATTATTAGAAGTAATTACATGGGCCCAACTTGGTATTCATGACAAGCCTGTAAGTAACCAAATCAACCCTAAACTTCCTTTTTATTGCCAAATTTGGAAAAATAGCGAATAGATACTTTTTACTATTTTACTTCATTTTACGATACAAGTAACTGATGCATGTCAAAAAATTTGGTTTCATTTACTATAGGTTGGCTTGTTGAATGTGGACGGCTACTATAACTCACTCCTTACCTTCATTGACAAGGCAGTTGATGACGGCTTCATCATGCCAGCTCAACGTCATATTATTGTGTCTGCTCCAAACGCAAAAGATTTAGTACAAAAACTAGAGGTAAAACTTAATGCAATTTGTAAGCGCGCTCTTATATTTAAACTTACAACTTAATAAATAGTCAAGTCAATTAATTGATAACATTGGATCTAACATATATTGGTTAGTTATCTAACTTTAAAGTGTTTCACTATATGTCACAAGCTTCAATTCAATGAACTTCAAACTCGGATTACTTGATAGGAACATACATGTGTGTTATAGCATCCTACACGTAACGCACGGACCACACGGTAGTACGATACAAGTGATTGATGCATGTAATGTTGTGGTGTGTAGGATTACGTACCGATGCATGATGGAGTGGTGGCAAAGGCAAGATGGGAGGCTGAACAAGTGGAGCTAAATGCATCTTTGCACACAGAGTTAGCTAGATGATGAAAATGACAAATTTGGATATTTTTAGTTGTTACTTTCATTATCTTTGTTTTGTTTACGTTTTAGGGATGTTCTAGGAAATTAAGAGCTAAATTGTAATTAGGGTGTTTCCTGGAATATCATTTGTAATTATGGGGCTGTTTAATTTTAGTTTGGATGATGTGTAGCTTGTTTTAAAAGCAAGAAAAGAAATGAAAGCAAATTGTTTTGTATTTTCATATATATTTTTATCTAAGTATTTCTAGTTTTATCATTGTTCAAATTTCTTTTCAATATTGTTTTTAGTGTTAGCGACTTTTTTTAATACGAAATTGCCTCTTTAGGACAATTTCATTTATGGAGTCTATATGTTTTTTTATTGCTAACTTGGTATATATTGTTCCAAATTTTACAAAATAAAAATACATTTTGTCTAAAAATATAAAAAATATAATGTTTTCACGAACATGTATAGTACTATTTAATTATTTCATAGATAGCTTGAATAAAATATAATTGACGATTATTCTTGCATGATAGCGACGTTGTATAGTAGCTTTAATTTGTGTGTGGATATAAAGAAATTGAGTGCTTTAAATTATAATTTTAGTCTAACAACATTATTTAGTTTTTAGGTTTTTACGTTTTAATCAAATGCATTTTCTCATTATATATAGTATAAACTTGTAGGTATTTTTGTCTATAAATAACCTAAAAAATCACAATCACAAGTGAAAGTTCCTTTTCTTGTTTCTTAGTCCGTGACATAGCTGGTTTATATAATAAATTGATTTTGTTTCATATTAGCTCATAATTACATGCCTATAACTAATTTTAGAATTAAGATTAATTTAATAAAAAAATAATACTATCAATATAGATATTATTATATGTATATTTAAAAATTCATGAAGTAAATCATAATTCTGTGTATTCACTTGCATGTCACAAATAAAATGTCCGTTCGATAGAACTCACAGACAACCAGCACCGGAAATTTTGTGTTCGCCTCGTATATCGCCAGTATGGCTCAATTTCTTTGTAAAATGCAATTAACAAAGGGATATGTTATACAAACACCCCATATATTGTCACATCAAGAGTTTTTGATCAAACCGTACAACCCGCGATGCACACCGTACAAGCCGATGATGCATCTAATGATTGGATACCCTCCTTATGGGAGGGTATGAATAACTCACCCCTTAACAAAAGTTCATTTATCCGACAAGACACTACTTCATATCATATTTATTTCAGAAAGAATCGAATATAATTAGTATCCTTTTAAAAACATGTACGATATAGTACCAAATATGAGCTGTGTGTTTATTGGGGGGTCACACACACCAAGTAAACTTGTGATGACATGTTGCCATTCTCCACTTTGGTCCACTCTATCTTGATACAACTAAGATAAGAAGAGACGTGAAGAAGATGCCGTTTACTTTTATTTGATGTTGAACACTTGTTGAAAAGTTAGAATAACTTATTTTCAAACCTTAAAAGTGTAGTGTAGTGTAGATTAGTTCACAAGTAAAACAGTCATTTGATTACTGATCTTCACATGCATATATAATACAAAAGAAATTGGTGTGTTGTTGTATTTTTATTCATTGATTAGCAATCTATTTATATCCATTAGTAGTTTAGCAATGGAAAAATGATTTATTTTTATTTTTATTTATTTATTTTTTGATCATGAAACTTTTTCAATTATCAATTAGAAAAGTTACATCATGTTGTACTCATGGCTTAATCGAAGGAGGCACAAATCCATCATACAAGTCATCTATACTATCATATAACGTTCTTCTAGCTAATTAATGAGCAACTCTATTTCCTTCACGTCGCACAAAAGACCAAGTACAAGAATCAAATGAGAGACATAATCGACGTATATGGAGAAATAGAGCTCTAATGTGAACTAACACTTTGTCATGTTTGAATGCCTCCTCAAGAATACTTGAATCGGTCTCCAAAACAACTTTTTTAAAGCCCTTAGCTAGCGCCACTTGTATAGCCCAAAGGATTGCTTTTGCTTCAGCTTCAACAACCGACGTCGCAAAATTGACTCGTCTGCTTCCCGCTACCAATACTGACCCGCTATGCGATCTCATGACAAAACCAAGGCCTACTACACCATTGTTCCCTAATACACCATCATCACCATTTATTTTTAGCTCTCGGTATGTTGGAGCAAACCATGCTCGCGAGGGTACATTACAGGGGGCATAGTTGCAACTGGTAGCTTGATTTGCTCTGTAGCAATCTTGCAACATTACATGAGCAGATTCTTTCACTTTATTCTGTTCAAGATCTCCTTGTCCATGAGCTTTGGAATTTCTTACGCACCATATTCGCCACATTACATTAGCATCAATTCAAACTTACCTTCTTGTCGCTCCTAAGTAGCACATAGCATCTCTTCAATCAATATGTCTGCTACCTGGTTAGTAAGATCAGTCAGCTCCATGCTAGCCAATATATCCCGCGCCCAATCACAAAGGAATAAAGCATGTTTAACGTCTTCTGTTGGAGCGGAACAATTCACACAAGTGAGAGAACCAGGTGTTAAACCTCTTGCTAAAAGATTGCTTACAATTTGCAAAAGATTCATACAAGCTCTCCATATAAATATTTTTACTTTCTTAGGAATATTAGCCAACCGGATTGCCTTCAAACACTTTCTATCCTGTTCTGATTGTGAATCTTGGAGACATTCTATACTCTGAATTGCAATCCAATAAGCATATTTGCAAGTAAATGTTCCATTGGGAGAAGCATCCCAGTAACAAGAGTCACACTTAGTGGGATTGATGTGTATACATGATATCCTTTCAGCAATTTGTCTGGAAAATACTTGTAGCAATAGTGTGTGGTTCAACCCTTTTGTATTAGGATCCAAAAGATCATTAACAACATGCAAATCATGATTTTGAGTGTGGTTGTATAGTGTTTTGTAACCCTCAAGCCAATAGCCTTCCCATATTCTTACTTGCTTACCATTACCAACATTCCATTATTGCCCCTTTCGAATGATGTCTCATGCTGAACATAAGTTCGCCAAATAAAACTAGGCTTATACCTTTCAAATGATTTGCATTACTAATAAAAATGCCTAAAAATATGACTAATGGTAAGATTATGAAGCTTGTTAAGATAAATGGTGAAAATAATGAGAGAAAAAAAATGCATATGATATGTGTCAGATAATGAATTGATTAGGCATGTCTTTAGCCATGTAATGTGAAGATATATCCTACTCCTAGTACTGTTAGACTAAAGTAATAAGATCGAACCATTCGGTTGGTCCACCCATTCCCAGCGCGTCTCCCCCTCTACCCCAACCGAATCCCAAGCGTCCCCCCCCCCCCCATCTAAAAAAAAGAAAAACAAAAATCAATTGGTTTGGTATGTTGTTGGACCGAATGAAATGAGGAAAAAAGTAGCCAACAGCTACTTATTTTAAACTGTCGGGGTGCTTGTTTTTTGTATTAAAAAAATAAAATTAATTAAATTAACTACTTTTTCTTAAAAAAAACCCTCATTTCTTTTCTCATTTTTTTTCTTATATTCTCTTCTACAACTATACTAACTCAAAAAAAAAAAAACTAGCGATAGTGTTGACCCTGAAGCAAAAGTTCAAGGAGAGATATAATTTAGAATATTAATTTATGTTTTTTAATTTCATACTGGTTTTTAAATTTCATATGTTTTTAAAGTTTTTCTACTGTAATTTGTATTTTAAATTGAATGAATAAAATTTTAATTAAAAAAATGTTCGGTCACATTTGCGGTTCCTTACTACGAGTGTCTGGTTTGTGTTTGGTACAGGAGAGAGAAATATGAATTGACGCTGATGTGATGGTGCAATTTGTTGTTTTGACGTGGTCTTATTACGATTAGTCTTATGGTCTATGAATTTGCCGATGTAATGTAGCCATGTAGGCATAGGTAGATCATTTTAAGCCTTTATGTGGTAAGGGATAATCTCAACTTTAAATTAACCACTATCGGCTAACTGCCTAACTCCTTGAGGTTAATCAAAATTTAACAACATAATGATATTGAAAGCACAAACGGCATGACAATTGAGCTTGATAAGAGCGCTAGGTGTGGAGCTCGCTGTCCCCTTTCCCGCCACCGTGGCTAGCTCGCCTTCCCTCGCCGCCACACAGGCTGGGCTCATCGTCGTTCGCCATGGAGGTGCTCTTCGTCTGCACAACGAGCTATATTTCACTAAATTGTCTGACAAAAGCAACAAACCAAACAGATAGAAATGAAGAGGTTGAGTGGCGGTGGGCCTCAAATGAAAAGGTTGAGGTTTGTTGTGAGTGAAGGGGGTTAGTTCTAGTTAGTTGTGGAGGTTTGTTATAGTGATGTGGCACCCGTGGACCGCGAATGAAGAGGGTAACCTCTTCATGACACCTAGAGCTCTAAGAGGGCTAGGTGTGGGCTCGTCGTGATGGTTCATCGTCCGACGTGGACCTTCGCCGTGACACCGGGCCACTTCGCTGAAGCTCGCCGTCTGGAAGCTCTTCGTCTGCACGACAAAGATTTGCGTTGTACTTTTTTTTTTTTTTTTTTTTTTTTTTTGTTTTGGAATATGAATATATTTGAATGAGAAAAAAATATAAATTGTTTTTTAAGGTGAAGTGTTTTGTATAATAGAAGATGAAGTGTTTTGAAGGAAAAAAGAATGCAAATATAAAATTAAAAACACGAATTACATTGAACATTTAAGTTAAAACACTACATTAGTTGAAAATTAAAGTGAAAACGGCAAATACATAATACTCTTAAACATTAAAACTACAACAAGATTGATGAAAATAAAACTACTAAAACTTAAGAATACGAATCATCTGAGTTCCAACCCTCGTCACTCGAAGATGAATAAAACTCGCCAGCAAAGTACTTTCTTTCCATGATGTCAAAGTAGTTCTCCCTAAGATATTCAACTTCCCTGGCTTCATGTTCACGAAGAGCAGCTTCCTCGCGTGCCTCCTTTCCATAATCTCTCTATAACTTTCCTCGTCCTGCTCAAGTTCACGAAGGTAAGCCTCACTAAACCCAAATGGATTATTTTCGAGGTCTACCTGTGGACTGTTAGCATGTGGATTGTTTACAAATACATTTTCCGGTTGAAAAACTAGAAAGACGTCTTCTGGTGGTGTTGAATAAACTTCAACTTCTTCTGGTGGAGTTGGAAAGGTAGTTTCCGGCAGTTGTCTTGGAGTTGGAAAGGTAGTTTTCGGCAGTTGTGGCGGACTTGGAAAGGTAGTTTCCGGCAGTTGTTGTGGGCTTGGGAATTGTTGAGAGAAATCTTTGTGAGACATTTTTGTGTGTGTGAGTTGTGTGTGATAAACATATCTGGTAGAGTTGTATATATAGGCACATATGATCCCGCTCAAAACTACACCGTTTGAATTTGAATTTGAATTTGAATTTTCAATTTAAATAATCCCGCTCCAATTTGAATCTGATTTTGAATTTGAATTTTAATATGAATTTAAATAATCCCGCTCAAAAGTATAGCGTTTATTTTGAATTTGAATTTTGAATCTAATTTTCATTTTACTTGTGTTTACTTTTTAAAATATATATATATATATATATATATATATATATATATATATATATATATATATATATATATATATATATATATATATATATATATATATACCACCCCTATAAATCACAAACCATAACCAACATTTTTTCTCATCTTCATCTATTCCAACTTTCTATATCTCTAGCTCAAAAAAAAAAACAATGTCTCAACTTCCGAAGTGGAACAAGGTTGAAAAAATGTTGCCTGCGCAAATTTGGATAGAAATTTCGCAAGATCGAGATATGGGAAATAACCGTTCCGAATATTTATTTTGGAACGACGTTATGGAGATGTTCAATGATCAGACTACCGATGACCATCGTACCAAAAATTCAATCACGGGTAAATGGTCGAGGATTAACGTTGATTGCCAAAAATTCAACGCTATTTACAAACATTTGCAATGTCGAAGTGGTGAAAATGACCACGATCATCTCGAGAATGAAGCTGAACTTTGAGCAACGCTTTGGTGGGAAGGAGTTCAAGTATGTTCACGCTTGGGAGATTTTGAAAAATTACCCGAAGTGGGATGCCGAAGATCCAATCCATTAGTATGTGTTGTATTTTTTTCCCCCGTGTCGTTGTTTTTTTTACGTATCGTATTTATTTTTTCTTATTATTGTGTTGTTAATGTACTTTAATTATTAATGAAATAAATTTAGTTTATTTGGAAATTTGAAAAAAAAAATAAAGTTATAGTGGTGGGCTCAAATGAAAAGGTTGAGGTTTGTTGTGAGTCGGGGGGTTAGTTGTAATTAATTTTGGAGATTTGTTATAGTGATGTAGCAGTGACGTGGCGTTGATGAAGAGGTGAATCCTTTTCACGACACCTTGTGGTCTAAGAGGACACTAATATCATTTGAAAATGTTAATTTGAAGCAAATTGACTATTAAAATTTATTGAAGATTTTGTTGAAAAAAATTGCTAAAAGTGTTATTTTTTTTTCTTTAAATAGCTAGTTTGTATCGTATCTTCTATCATAACAATAATTTTAATTTAGCGTTACTTTTTAAGCCGTCATTTTGTTCATTCGCTGAGGGCACCCAAAAATCAGGGACGGCCTTGTGAATGATTAGAGTTTTCAACTCCTCCCGCACGAATCATGCATATGCTCATACATCATATACAATTTTGTTGATTGTGATATTTGTTTTCGATCTTCCTCATTCGCTAGATAGAGTTTTCATATCGACTTAAAGCTAAAAAACCGCAGCATTTTATAAATCAATGTTCTTGACATGGAGCGATCCAATACAATGTATTGGATCGGCTGAAAATGATTTTCTTCATATAAGTTTCGTTTAGTACTACTTTTCTTTACAAAGAGAAAAAACTAAAAAAAAACTTTAAGAAACGTTCGCTATCATTCCACCGACTAGGGAAGTTAGAACATGATGTTCGAATTACCACCACACAACTTAAGAATCTTTTGCGATACATAATAACTATATTTGTCTATATTCAAAAAAAAAAAAATAATAATAATAATAAATAAAAAAAATAAAATTTGTGATAGCTATAAATCTACAATAGATAGTAAAGGTTTAACTGTGCAGAGAAAAGTTCAACGTAAATTACAAATTTTTGTTCAAATAAACAAATCTAACCATTGGTATTTTCATCAAACTAAAAAAAATCATTTCCATCCTTTTTAAAAAAATTAAATATCTTACAAACTATTAATCGTTATGTGAAACAAATCATACTATGGCGACGAAAATTAAATCATTTTCAATAGATGATCACTTCTATATACTTTCGACGAACATTATTTTCGAGTTTTTTTATTTTTTATTTTTTTATTTTTTTTGTTTTTTTTGTAAGCATTGAATTTTACGTCTAGAAAAATCACACGTGATTTGTAAAATTACAGCTGACTTGTTATTCTAAAAACCACATGTGATTTGTGAATCGCATGTGATTTTTAAAACAACAAATCACACGTGATTATTAAAGTAACAATTAACATGCGATTTTTCAAGGCGTAAATTTCAACAAAAATAAACAAAACTCGAAAAAAATCATTGAAAATATATTGAAGTGCCTATCTACTGAAAAATAAAAAGTTTCTATTCTTGATGGTGTATTTTCTGACATTTAACGATTGAGTTATGCTTTTTAAACCTACAACATGTTGGTTTTATGGATATAAATTAGTAGACGTGAGTTAGGATCGAACTCGAGACCACGGAATTGCACACTTTGCGTATGAGAATTAAAGTTAATAATTAAATGTAAATGTTATATTTATTTATTAATTAAACGAAATAATATATAACGGACATTATGTAATTAAGTGTAATGGACTAACGGCCGTTAAATGTAATTGGGAAGGACTAGATTGCAAAATAAAGATTGGGAAGGTTCCGGAATCCCTCTTGGGATGTATAACCGATCGGCCAAGGAGGAATCCCAACCCAACCCAAACTCAACTTGTTCACCAACTTATGTTGAGTATATAAACAAGGCTAGGGGTCTTGGTTTTGCATCTCTTGTACTCATAAGCTTAAATCTAAAAGTTATTTGTGTGTGTTTGCTTAATTCGGTCGACCACCACCACAAGTGTGTCGACACATAGCTTTTCCAAACAAAATTGTTTTGTTTAATTAAAACTAGCATTACTTTAATTTGTTATAGTACGTGTGTACAAGAAAGTGTTACTAACACATTATTGTTAGTATTCTTGGATTGAATTACAAAATCGGTAAGGGGTAATTCACACAATCCTATAAACCCTAATTAGGGTTCATCCAATTGCTAGTTTTGTGGATTTGATTCTTGTTCGACTAGAATCAATAAAGGTACGCATACTTTATGTTATGTTAATTAATTATTCGTTTATATATCCTATACGCTTCCGCATGTATTCTTTGATGTTTTGTATTTTATTATTGATTGTCATGATATATAATTCCAACAGTGGCATCACGAGTCATTGGTTTTAATGAGTAATTAATTACATAAACACATAAAAAACGAATATTGTATGTTGTTTGATGTGATTGTTCAGTGGTTTTGGTTATGTTTATGTAAACCCTTGTTTTAGGTTTAGGGCTTTTGCCCTAATTGGTTTAATTTTTTTTTGGGTCGATTAAAATTTTTTTATGGGGCGTACCCCTTATTTTTTTTGGTCGATACTATTAAAAAATTTTAGGGTTTATATATTAATTGTTATGTTAACCTTATCGAAACCTAGAATTAATATATGTGTTACGTGATAAATTCATGAATAATATGTTATGTGACATGAAATTGTATGCGATCTTGTGACTTAATTAAATAATTGTTATGTTATATCCATGATGATACATGCATGTTCGTTATGTATGGTTGCTTGAATTATTGTTTAATTGTTAAGATATTTTATCACATGTTTGTTTTTGATAAATCTTGAATTGGGGAAGACTCCAATAATATATTAATGAATCAATTATGTGCAATTTGGTATATTTTAATTATGGCTTACGCAATCGATTCGTCGATGTATGTGGCTCACTTTCAATTGTGCGAGTGAAAGCCGTAGTTAATATATACGTTAATTAACCTAGACATTAATTATTAATAGGTTTTATCAAATAAGTTGCATGTAGCTACTTGTTTTACACGTATTAATTGTTAGTTATGTGCGCATTGTTTTAAGTTATTTATTTTTTATTTGTTTACTTGTTTGTTTATTATGTGTGACAAGTTTTAAGCAAAGGGTAATTTTAAATAGAAAAATAAATTTGACTAAACAATGGTGAAATTTGATTTGTTTTTGAAGAGTTAAGTTTTCAAAAGTTTAGTTGATTGATGATTTTGGTACAAATAGTGAGAATGGCTCACCCAATTTGACGGACTGTGTGGGGGGTACAAGGAGGGGAGCGCATTAAATTGTGACCCGAAAGAAGGAGGTTATTGCCAAATGACCAAATTCTCCGCTTCATTGCGAGTCAAATTGGAGTTACCAAGTAGGCTATGCGTACAAAATCATCTTAAGGGCGAATTAGCTTTAATTCCATGCGCCACTTTTGTGGTAATTATCCGAAACACTAAGTCTTTAGACTTATGCAAAAGTACGATATAATGGATGATAATTAAAGGTAAATTCCTTGATTGGCGAAACCAATACCTCAATCAAAACTTTGATAATTTTAACTTTATGAATTGGTTAATAAAAGTTTTTTTATTAAAATTTATGCTACAAGATGAATGCACGACATCTTTGTACATATTTGATTTGACACCATAAATCAAAACTAGTACCCGTATAAATTAAGTTTGTGCCATATAGTTAAAGGAACACTTGAAGTTGCAATTTACGTTATATCAGAACTTGGCGAGATTGTGATGGAAAGGTAAATCTTTATGTAAAGTCAGACCTTACATGAACATATTTGCAGTTCTTTAAGTTAGACACTTAAATTGAGTAGTAAGTGAGACGTGGACTCAAGGCATAAGATGGGATAAAACATGTTTATATTTTTAATAGCGTTGGAAAATATAAATTCCATAATGATCTAGGAATTGGAAATTGTTTGCCAATTATTGTTCGACAGATTACCTTATTATATGCTTTCGTTACTAGCAGATCAACGATGTAATGAATCTATGATAATTTGGATCCTAGTTTTTGAGAAAATTATATGGCTATATGTTTATATTACCTTGGGTATATTTTATTTTCTTGAAAGTTATATTATCGAAAATACTAATATAACACTAACATCAAGCACTAAGTTCTGCGTTCAAAAGCTTTTTTGATCGAGAAAAGTTGACTGGCTCTAACAATTTCAATGATTGGCACCGCTCTTTAAGAATTTGATGTAAAGTTGCTGATCGGTTGGATTATCTGTATACGCCTTGCCCTGTTGAACCAGCACCTGCCGCATCTGACGCGGAAAAGGCTGCTTGGAAGGTTGAGTATAAGCGTCATAATGATGTGGCTTGCTTGATGTTGGGAACGATGGAACCTGCTCTTCAAAAGCAGTTCGAAAACTATTTCCCATACAACATGCTCAATGAACTTCGAACTATGTTTGAGAAACCTGCGGCTGTCGAAATTTATGATTTGATCGATGCATTACACAGCTGCAAGCAGGGAGAGGGTAAACCCGTAAGTGCTCATGTATTGGAGATGAAAGGATACATGGACCAATTACTAGCACTTGGCAAAGTTTATGAAAATGACATTGCTGTGAACTTGATCAACAGATCCCTTAACAAGGATTTCAATGGTTTTGTTCAGAACTTCAATATACACTGCGTGGGGAAGACAGTTACTGACCTACACGCATTGCTAATTGATTATGAAAAAGGGTTACCTCAGAAGGAACCTATTCCCCAGGTACTTGCTATTCAGGGTGGAAGGATTAATAAGCCAAAACCGCAGCGTGCGAACAATAAGAAGGGTAAGGGCAAAGGGAAAGTTGATAAGGGTAAACATGTATGGCCTATCAACCAGAACCCAAGAAGAACCCTACTCCAAGGAAGGAAAATCCTAAAAAGGATCAAGCTTGCCACTACTGCAAAGTAGCGGGTCACTGGAAGAGAAACTGTGCTCTCTACCTCGATGATTTGCGGAAAAATAAGATCAAGAATTCTGGGTCCATGGGCGCCAGTACTTCAGGTATCTTATTTATGATTGAATTATTTACTCTAAATCATAAAAATTCCTAGGTATATGATACTGGATGTGGTATTCACATTTGTAATACACTGCAGGGGTTTAAAGTGGAAAGGAAGCTGGCCTATGGAGAGCAATATCCGCATGTGGGCAATGGGGCACCTGTAGCTGTTGAAGCCATAGGAGTGTTTAGTTTAGTATTGCCTTCGGGCTTAGTACTGTTATTGAACAATTGTTATTATACACCTTCTATAATTAGAGGTGTTGTTTCCTTTTCACTAGTGTTGGATGATGGTTTTACTCATACTCTCTCACGTAATGGAATTTCTGTTTCTTTTAAGAGTGTATTTTATTTTAATGCGATTATTGTGAATGGTGTGTTTGAAATTGATGTGATTGGAAATGAATCTAACAAATATAATAATTTGATGTTTAGCATCAATAAGAAAATGAAGTTGGACTTGAATTCTTCTTATCTTTGGCATTGTAAAATTGCTCATATAGGCAAGGCTCGCATGCAAAAGCTACAACTCTAAGGGCTTTTGCAAAATATCAATGATGAATCATTTGATAAATGTGAGTCATGCATATCTGGGAAGATGACGAAGAAACCTTTTCATAGCAATATGGAGAGGGCGTCTGATCTACTTGGTCTTATTCATACTGATGTGTGTGGACCAATTAGACATGTGTCAAATAGAGGTGCTAGCTACTTCTTAACCTTTACTGATGATTTCAGTCGTTATGGTTATGTTTATTTACTTAAGCATAAACATGAGGTGTTTGAAACATTTAAGGTTTTCAAAGCAGAAGTAGAGCTGCAATTGGGAAAGAAGATTAAAGCTCTTCGATCTGATAGAGGCGGTGAATATTTAAGCCAAGAGTTTAAAGATTACTTAGCTGAGAATGAAATTGTCCAGAATCTCACTTCTCCATATACTCCACAACAAAATGGTGTATCTGAGAGAAGAAATCGTACATTGTTGGACATGATACGATCAATGTTTAATCTTACTACTCTACCTTTATCCTTTTGGGATTATGCTTTAGAATCAGCTGTTCGCATTCTGAATATGGTTCCCACAAAGAAGGTTGATAAGAAACCATATTAAATATGGCATGGTAAAGCTCCTAACTTGTCTTATTTAAAGGTCTGGGGTTGTGAGGCGTATGTTAGACGTGACTCAGCAGATAAACTCCAACAAAGATCTGTAAAGTGTATCTTCGTAGGATACCCTAAGGAAACTATGGGTTACTACTTTTACTATCCAACTAAAAATAAATTATTGTTGCTAGGTATGGAGATTTTCTTGAAAAGGATCTCGTATCTCAAGAATTTAGTGGGAGAGTTTATGATCTGGAAGATGATCACGAAGATACATTACCTTCTGAAAACACTAACGTACTTCCGGTAGAATCTGATAGTCTGGGTTCTCCACCAGAAGTTGAAGTGATTCCCGTTCGTAGATCTGTAAGGACTACGCTTGCACCTGAACGTCTATGTCTTAACGTAAAGGATGAGGAAACTATATTAGGAGATCTTGGAGAGCCTACTAGTTATAAAGCTGCCATGGCAAGTCCTGAAAAGGAAAAATAGCAAGCTGCAATGAATGGGGAAATGCAATCCATGAGAGATAATGAAGTCTGGGAAGAGGTTGACTTACCTCCAAATGCCAAGGTGGTTGGAAGTAAGTGGCTTTATAAAATAAAGATTGACATGGATGGCAATATACACATCTATAAAGCTCGTCTAGTAGCGCAAGGTTTTACTCAAACTTATGGCATAGATTACGAGGAGACATTTTCTTCTGTAGCAGACATTAGAGCTATTAGAATTCTCATAGCTATAGCAGCGTACTATGACTATAAGATATGACATATGGACGTTAAAACCGCCTTCATGAATGGTCACTTAGATGAAGACATCTATATAAAGCAACCTGAGGGGTTTGTGAATCCATAATTTCCAAACCGTGTATGCAAACTTCAAAGGTCCATTTATGGATTGAAGCAAGCATCGATGCAATGGAATAAGAGATTTGATGAAGAAATCAAAAAGTATGGATTTATTCAAAATCTTGATGAGCCATGTGTTATCACAAAGTTAGTAGGAGTGATGTAATTTTCCTTATCCTTTATGTCGATGACATATTAATTATGGGAAAAGATATTCCAAGTTTGCAAAATGTTAAGGCATATCTTGGAAAATGTTTTTCCATCAAGGATTTAGGAGAAGCTGCATACATTATGGGAATCAAGATCTACCAAGATACGTCAAAGCGGTTAATTGGTTTAAGTCAAAGCGCTTACATTGACAAAATATTGAAGAGATTCAATATGCAAAATTCCAAGAAAGGATATTTGCCGATGGAAGTAAAGCATGGCTTATGTAGCGATATGTGTGCTTCAACACCTGCTGAACTGGCACGCATGCAGAAAGTTCCTTATGCTTCGGCAGTAGGATCTATTATGTATGCTGCGAGATGCACAAGGCCAGATGTGGCGTTCGCTCAAAACATGACGATCGATATCAACGTAATCCGGGTGAACTTCACTGGACTGCTGTTAAACATATTTTAAAGTATCTTAGAAATACGAAAGATATGTTTTTAGTCTATGGTGGAAATCGCAACTGAGCTTGGTGTTACAGGTACTTGTGATGCGTCCTAGCAGTGGTAAAGATGACACGAAGTCTCGACGGGTTATGTCTTTTCATCAATGAGGAGCGCTTGATGGAAAAGCAAGAAGCGAGTACGATTATGCGATGTCTGCGACAGAAGCCGAATACATAGCGGCTTTAGAAGCTGCAATGGAGGACGTTTGGATTAGAAAATTCATTTTCAGGGCTTGGTGTTACGCCTTCAATTGAATCGCCTATTGATATGTATTGTGACAATTCTGCTGCAATCATATTTGCCAATGAACCTGGAGTCATGAAGGGCACCAGACATTTTCTACGGAAGTATCACTATGTTCGGGAACAAGTCCGTGAAGGTGAAATAAATCTATTGAAAGTTCACACAGATGACAACTTAGCTGGTCCTTTCACTAAGGCTTTGGCTAGAGAAAAGCTTATTGGACTTGCCAATGGAATTGGACTTCGTTTAGCTAATAGTTTCATGCAAAACTGTGATTAGTATTTGGATAAAGGATATTTTAAACATTTATTATTTTGATTATGTTTATTTTCATTTATAATATTGTTGTCCTATATTTGCATGTTTAATCCATGAGTAACTAAGTTATTCTAAATTGTCCGTTGTCGATTAATGATATGGGAGTATCATTAAACTAAGACAAATATGAGAGATGTGGTAGAATATACTTGAAAGTATATTGATGAGAATGCTTACCAATTTCAGATGATATTCAATTAATTGAATATAGGACTTATCTCAACTACATAATTTACTTTCTGGATATTGTTATAAGTAAATTATGAATAGTTATCCTCAGACTTGAGATACCAGATAAGTATCATAAATGTAGTGCATTTCTGTTGAGCAACTTAACGCTATACGTAACTGTTAGTCATAAGGGTTGTTTCCAAAACTGTTATAAAGTTTGTGGGTTAGTCTCGTAGTCAAGATAAAATTTGTTCCTTCAAATTTATTTGGAGTTTAATATTGTTGGGCCCCTCGTAGGGTTGACAAGATGTTTTTGCGGCCGCACCCAAAATCTCCCCTGAATATGTTCAGAAAGATTTGGTAATCTTGGTCAGTCACTTGAAACGAGAAACATAATAGTTGAATAAAGAATGACTTAATTCCATATCTTTTTTTAACGTGGTATTAGAAATAACAGGATAATAATAATGAGAAATCATTAAAAGGTTTTCCAGGATCCTTACTCGAGTTGTACTAGAGGCATCGAAGTGTTGCTAAACACTAACCGATGTGATCACTCTATTAAGATATATCCAAGTGAGAGCTGTTGGTTTTATGGATATAAATTAGTAGACGTGAGTTAGGATCGAACTCGAGACCACGGGATTGCACACTTTGCGTATGAGAATTAAAGTTAATAGTTAAATGTAAATGTTATATTTGTTTATTAATTAAACGAAATAATATATAACGGACGTTAAGTAATTAAGTGTAATGGACTAACGGTCGTTAAATGTAATTGGAAAGGACTAGATTGCAAAATAAAGATTGGGAAGGTTCCAGAATCCCTCTTGGGATGTATAACCGATCGGCCAAGGAGGAAACCCAACCCAACCCAAACTCAACTTGTTCACCAAGTTATGTTGAGTATATATACAAGGCTAGGGGTCTTGGTTTTGCATCTCTTGTACTCATAAGCTTAAACCTAAAAATTGTTTTTGTGGATTTGATTCTTGTTCATCCAATTGCTAGTTTTGTGGATTTGATTCTTGTTCGGCTAGAATCAATAAATGTACGCATACTTTATGTTATGTTAATTAATTATTCGTTAATCTTTCCTATACGCTTCCGCATGTATTCTTTGATGTTTTGTGTTTTATTATTGATTGTCATGATATATAATTCCAACACAACACAAGCCTAAATATATACCTAATGCATAAATCAATTATACAAATCAACCAATCAATTTTTAAATCAACCAATCAAATCATTAGGTTCATTTGTAGGCATGATTAGTATGTCCAACAATCATTTTTCTTAACGATTTACCGTTTGCAATCTTTGGTCGAAGAATAGTGATGTACTTTACCAAATGTACAGATCTAGTACGTGAATTTTTTTTAAGTTGTAGAAATGTAACGAACTTTCATAAGTGTTCTAATTTGGTACGTGATGATAATGTGTCATGATATAGATGATGCCACATGTCAGACATTCAGGTATGACACATTATCATCACGTACCAAATTAAAATACTTATGAAAGTTCTGTAGGGATAACTAACCATAATGAGAGATAACAAATTAGAGTGACGAACATAAATAATAATCAAAGAAAAAAAATAAGAGAAGATATCACCGATTCAAGAACATGATCGAGGCACGTGTTTGACACGCTTCCTTTAAAACAGATCCGCCGTCCATTAGGCGTCTATTTCCCAGGGTACAACGATCGGAAACAGTATGTTGTATTGCCGGATATGACATCCATGCCTGAAATTTTCATCCGCATTTGTGTGTTGCTCGTATGTGTGTATTATATGGGATGTAGGAACTTATGTGTAATTTTGTGTATCTAGGATCAAAGAAGAAGGCACCTTCTTATACTACATATTTGAGCCTTATATGATAATGATCATTATGAACACACTTTAAAGGCCATTACTCATAACATTTAGTAATATGTTACAAGTAATCATTAGCTCAATTCAATATCCATTATGTAGTAGTTGTTACCAAGTTATGACCTTAAATGACTATTACACCTTACTCATAAAAAGTGTAACTCACGATTAAACTAAGGTCATGTGCCATGGTCACATAATCACATTTATATTAGTGACATATAATTAGCTGTAATTATATTAATGTCACTCATATACATTCATATGATACAATCAAATGATCATATGATTATCCTTTGAATTAATGTGATTATAACCCAATGTCCTTTATCCTTTTCCTTCCAAATGCCTCAATATGAGACTCGATATCTCATTCACACAATCAAAATTTCCAACAATCCCCCACATGAATAGAGATCGAGTGACAACACACAAATTTCCAATGAAATTCTCAACAGTTGAATCCTGCATAGGATAGGTAGGTGTAACCCTTTGAACCTTCCTTTATGAAATATACTTAGCCTACTAGCTGCCAGTAGAACACGATGTCTTTGAACTGATCTGCTATTTATATAGACGACAATATAAGTTCACATAGGACTCTCCCTGACATAGTCAAATCCTCATAGTTGTGTTCGTTATGGTCATGAACACTAGCCCTGGTTCTGCAAAAGCTTTTAGGAATTGCGCCACACATTTCCCTCGAGCGACCCCACTTCTCTCTCACATAGGTGATTCCAATCGAATCATTAAAAGCGATAAATTTATCCTCATATTGTCATCGTTATAGGAATGGACTAGGAAGTTTACAAACTCCCTTATACGGATGGAGAATTTATTACTCCCCATTGACCTCCCTCGGTTTATACAATTAGGTTGTCCTATTGAACCCGTGATATTGGGATCTCCAATGGATTAGGTTTTCCTTCATATAAACTTTTCCGGGGCTTTAGTCTCATTCCTCCACACGACATGGTAGCTCACTCTCTCATTAAGCCTTTTATAAGCGGATCCGCATTGTTATCATTTGACTTCACATTGTCAAAATAATAACTCATGTTGAGAGTAGTTGTCGTATCGAAATTATATGTCTTGACTCACCTTTATACATTGTGATATAAGCTTTGCCAATTCTTTAATGGTTATCACAATGTATACAACTACCATTATAGGCGATGTTGGTGCGTCATCTCATATTAATCGTAGATATTTTGTCTCTTATCCAAATTTATCTATCGCGATAAAATTATATTCCATCGTGGACCTTGCTATATTTTATGTCTAGAAGACATCCAAAATACAGTGGTCATTTCAAGAGTGTATACATAGCCACTCGTGATTTGAACTCAAACGGTCATTAATAACATTAATTACCCATCAAATAGTGGTTATGTTTTGCTCTAAACAAAACCATAATTGTGGTTCTCCCAATAATTCATGAGTATTTCAAATGGGTAACACCTCCATCTCTATTTTTTAATAGATGTTGATTGGTGTCATTTGAACTCTAGCTGGGCCGGAATCCCCCACATTGAACCTATCTCAAGAATCTTGTAGAAAGGGTTCTTCCTTTCAACGTCAATCTCATTTAAGAGATACTCTTTTGAGTATATGACACGAATAACCTTATTAATTATCATCACACAAGTTTCTAATTTGTGAATACATTCTTTGAATGTTTGACGTTAATTATTTTCCATAATCATAATTAACAAATTCCATGTCTAGCATGCTTTAGACCAAGGAATCAAGCATATGAACAGAAGATGCATCATTATGATTATCATTGCTTCGTCTAATAACATTCTTCTATAAGACAAATTATTTACGAAATTCGGTCACCACCTTAAACCACAAACGTTGGTACTTGTGTAAAGCCTACACATACAACATGTCTTTCACATTCACTTGAGATCATATAAACATATGTAATCCCAATTTTACATGATTATGATCACAAAATATCAACATGTAATCATTCCTCAAAATCAAAATATGTCCGATGTAAGATAATGGACAATAGCTCACTATGAATGACAATTATACCCATTCAAGTTAGTTACATAAACCAACATAAATTGTCGTTATCAATATGTGTGAGCTTTCTTGACATTTCACTGTCTTTACGGTTATCGTTAACATTTATGCATATCTTTCACTATGACAAACCGTTAGTAACATGAGTTACAACAGGTCTCGAATTTATTTTTATTTAGAATAACAAACGGTTTGATTATTTGCAACGATATTCACTACTGAATATTTGCAACATCCAAACTCTCTCAATACTCGATACAAAATCAAGCAATTTCTATATTGTCATAGTACTAAGCCAGTACCACCGAACCAAGCAACACCAAGACTATTTATGTCCAGCCTTTTAAAGTTAGTTTTCAAAAGTTTAATTTTTAGCAACCAATATGCCATTTTCTGCATTAAATTCAACAACCAAAAGGCTTATTTCCTATGTAAAAAATAGCACCAAAAAGCTTAAAATTTCAGCAACCAAAAGGCTTATTTTCTGTGTGAAAAACCAGCACCAAAAAGCTTAAAATTTCAGCAATCAAGCTGCCATTTTCAGCATAAAATTCATCAACCAAACGGCTTATTTTCTGTGTAGAAAATCAGCATCAAAAAGCTTAAACTTTCAGCAACCAAAAGGCTTATTTCTGCGTGAAAAATCAGCACCAAAAATCTTAAAATTTCAGCAACCAAGCTGCCATTTTCAACAACCAAACGGCTTATTTTCTGCGTAGAAAATAAGCACCAACAAGCTTAAAATTTCAGCAACAAAGGCGCCATTTTCAGACAACCAAAGGGCTTATTTTCTGCGTGAAAGTTTTAGAACCAAACAACCTTTTAAAGGTACTTTTCTCAGCACAAAATTCAAGCGAACAAACAACCAAGTTTCTCGCGATAAAATTCAACAACTAAAATGCATTTTTTTAAGCATAAAAAATAGTACCAAACAGCCCTTTATTGGTACTTTCTCTGTACAAAATTCAGAAGTGACCAACCAATTATTTTTCATAAAATTCAAGACCCAATATGCCAATTTTCTGCATAAAAATCAACAACTAAAAGAGGCTTTTTTCTCAAAAAAATTCAAGCAAAGAAAGTCTCTTATTCTGCATAAAAATCAGCAATCCAAACAAATTTCTATATAGTGACTTTTCAAATCAAGTTTATATAATTCATCAAAGAATTTTCTGCACATCGAAGCAAACAAACACCTCCGTTTTGCTTTTGAACAGAAAAGAGAATAAGGAAAATTATCAACACACTACAAGTATCAACAACATAGAAGCATCTGTACAAGTGATAATTAATTAAACAAGCAACCCAGAAAAGAATTCCGCACAATCAAAAGCAAACAAATGACTTTAATAATTCACCATGATTCTTTATTTCAAAGAAATAAATGATTCACAACTAATATTAATACAACAAGTAATTATGCATAAAATAACACTCACAAATTGTAAATACTTTTGAGAAAACAATTTCCATGATATAATTTAAAGAACCTTGGCAAAAAGCCAAAATGGAATTCTTGACAGTCAAGGAACAAACCGAACAAAATTTTTTAAGATAAACTTTGTACAGACACGATTATTTCAAAATATGTTACAAGTATTGTATCTCTACTTTTCATGATTAAACTAAGGTGAATAATCTGTTTTAAGATTGTAGGGATAACTAACCATAATGAGAGATAACAAATTAGAGTGTGAACATAAATAATAATCAAAGAAAAAAAATAAGAGAAGATATCACCGATTCAAGAACATGATCGAGGCACGTGTTTGACACGCTTCCTTTAAACAGATCCGCCCATTAAGTCTATTTCCAAGTGGTACAACGATCGGAAGCAGATGTTGTAATCTTGCGGATATGACATCCATGCCTGAAATTTTCATCCGCATTTGTGTGTTGCTCGTATGTGTGTATTATGTGGGATGTAGGAACTTATGTGTAATTTTGTGTATCTAGGATCAAAGAAGAAGGCACCTTCTTATACTACATATTTGAGCCTTGTATGATAATGATCATTATGAACACACTTTAAAGGCCATTACTCATAACATTTAGTAATATGTTACAAGTAATCATTAGCTCAATTCAATATCCATTATGTAGTAGTTGTTACCAAGTTATGACCTTAAATGACTATTACACCTTACTCATAAAAAGTGTAACTCACGATTAAACTAAGGTTATGTGCCATGGTCACATAATCACATAATCACATTTATATTAGTGACATATAATTAGCTGTAATTATATTAATGTCACTCATATACATTCATATGATACAATCAAATGATCATATGATTATCCTTTGCATTAATGTGATTATAACCCAATGTCCTTTATCCTTTTCCTTCCAAATGCCTCAATATGAGACTCGATATCTCATTCACACAATCAAAATTTCCAACAAGTTCGTAATATTTCTACAACTTAAAAAAATCCACGTACTAGATTGGTACATTTGAAAAGTACGTTACTATTCTTCGAACAAATCCTTTATAATTTTCAAAAATTTTGTGAAAAGTTGCTTTTTTCTGTGAAAAAGTAAACGAGTAGAGTTTGCTTATTTGATCTTTAAAGAATTTATAAACTAGAGTTAATTACATAAATCCTCTTTGTAGTTTGGTCAAAGTTACCGATCTTGTCCCTATATTTTTTTTACCGCGTTTCGTTCCTGTGGTTTACAAATCTTACGGATCTTGTCCCTGATCTGACCCGGTCCCAAAAAAGGACCTCCCTTGCAAATCTCTCTAACATGAGCTAACGATCGTTATACAAACCACAGGGACGATTTATGTAATTTACTCTTTAAAAAAAAAGTTTTTTCTTTTTAGTTTTATTATTCAAAATTTTTTTAATTTTATTAAGATTAAATTTTTTAATAAAAAAAAACTTTTTTTTTAATTTAATTTTAATTTTATTATAATAAATTAAAAAAAAACAAATTTTAATTTTATTATATATTTTAAAAAAAACTGTTTTTTCTTTAAAAAAATTAATTTTATTTAAAATTGTGGTATTTTTTCGACATTCTCATTTTATTTTATTTCTCTTTTGATATTGTACATATCTTAAGACGTACATGGATACTTGAAATCAAGAAATAAGCTCGCTTCCTTTAGTGGTGAGAATGTTTTCAGCTTGGACTTTAATCAAGGTTTTTTAAGTTTTCTCATGAAACAAATGTTCTCAGAATTTTACAAGTACTTTTGTAATGTTATTATTATTTTTTCGAAATGCTAAGATTTTATTAACAAAAAGTTCCAAAACAAAAACAGAAATTGCAAGAAACACAAAACAAAATAAATCAACCAAGAGGTAGAACATCAAAAAGCCTTCAAATCCATCATTCCAAGCCACCAAAACCACGGAGAACCGAAAGCAAAAGAATCAAAAAGCCTTCAAAAAGTTTTAATTTTACTTTAATTTTTTAATAAAATTAATTTTTTAAAGAAAACAGCTTTAAAAAATATATTAAAAATTAATTTAATCGTAAAAAAATTAAAAAAATTTTGAATAATAAAACTAAAAAGATTTTTTTTTTAAAGAGTAAATTACATAAATCGTCTCTGTGGTTTGTATAACGATCGTTAGCCCTCACGCTAGAGAGATTTGCGGGAGGTCCTTTTTTCGACCGTCGATCGTGACAAGATCTGTAAGATTTGTAAACCACAGGATGAAACGCTAAAAAAAGTATTGGGACAAGATCCGTAACTTTGACCAAACCACAAGGACGATTTATGTAATTAACTCTATAAACTATGTTGATCTCACTTCTTTGATATGTTCATAAACAAGTTAGAATTTTCCACATCATAGACTTAGACTAACACTCAATTCAGTGGTTTAACGAATGCATGGCAGGCACAATAAATCAGGAATGCATGACTAACACTCAATTAAGTGGTTAATAATCCGATGTGAAAAATGAAACCACCCAAGCCCCTTGCATGGTCATAAACTATTAAATTTTTGGCATGTTTGTCACTCAAAACTATAAGATAATTATGGATATTTTTCGAAAAAATAAACTACTTCAAATATAAACTTTGTTTGACATACGTAACTTGTCAAAGATTTTAAAAAAATAATCTTCAATAATCTTTTAAAATCAAATGCCACATACTTCATATAACTTATAAAAATGATCTCAATTTTTATTTTTTTCCTCCGTTTCCATCTACAACTACATCTGTCAGTTCCAGCAATAGTTAATTTCACCAAACATACCTTAAGAGAGCACGATGAGAGGGGACAAATAATATGTTATTGGTAAAAATAGGGACGAGTGGCATGTTATTCGTGCACCACCCTTTGTGCCATTCGTGTGTTATTGATTCCTCCGTTATTGGAACAACGAGCGTTATTCGCATCTTTTATTTTTTTTATTTTTTTTCTTTTGGTTTGTGTGGGTATTTTTCGTCGGGTGTTTTGTAAGACCTGCATGCACTAATAAGTGTTATTGTTTTTTTTTGTAAAGAAGGAGTTTTAGTTATTAGTGTGTTATTGAGGAGGTGCTGAAGTTGCACACCAACACGTGTTATCGGTAGCATAGATGGACCTTAGTGGAGACCGAGGAGGGCCACGGCCCTCCCAAAACTTTGATGTTTTACTTATATTTGCTTAAAGGAAATACAACTTTAACCCTCTTAAATTAATTAATATAGTACTCGAACCTCCCAACAGGTTTATCCAAGTTCCGTATATGATTGGTGGTGTTCCGCAACTAGCTCTCTAAGTATTGATTAAGTAGTTAAGTCAAGTTTACATGCTTGATTGACTATGAGAGTATTAATTTTTGACCCACTAGTTCGGGCATGCCATGTGTACGGACCTTTGAAAGCATATGCTGTTAGGTAATGTGTCACATTTGTTAACTTTTTAAAATGGGCCACTGAACCAGCCCATACTTTCGTCACTATAATTGAAACGCAGTAGGCCCTGAACCAGCTCCAGTTTACAGGTCAAACTTCTATGCCCCTTTTGATATATTATATACCAGTAAAATACACATCAAGTTTGCTTAGATTGGTTTCTTTTTTCCTTTATTAAAAGCTGCCGACTTAAATATAATATGAAGTGATTAAGTCGTAGAATATCAATATACTTTTCAAAGTGTCTTGTTTTAGTACGTATATTTTTTTTGTTCAACTTAATGTAACGTACTTTCGGTTTTTGTGCTACTTTGATACGTGTACTTTTTTTAACTTTGTTTAAGTTGTAAAATAGCAATGTATTTTCCATAAGTGTTTCAATTTGGTACGTCATCGGACGTACCAAATTGGAACACTAATTGAAACACTTATATACAGTACATTGCTATTCTACAACTAATTGAAACACTTATATAAAGTACACATACCAAAATAGTACAAAACTAAAAGTACGTTTCTGTTATACGACTTAATCCCTAATATGAAGTATGAACATCCTCACATGTATAAATTCATTCCTAACAGGATCTAAACACACAACCTCTTAGTTGGAATGTAACCATTTGACATATACGGGTAGAACTAGTGTCGTATTTGAGATTCCGAAGGCCCTGTGCAAAATCTTATGTCCTAACTGAATATGACGGTCAAAGATGTATCAAATCCACTACGGAAAAAAAACGTGGGCTTTTAACAATCTAGCTTCAATTTTAACAAATATACAGAAGATAAAATCATATATCATAAACATTTTTTTTTTTTTTTTGGTCAAAAACGTAAATTCTGGTGTCCCGAGTATGCAATGAGGTATACAATTTGAGGTCTTTGACATTTTGAAGCTCCGTGCGACTACACACCTTACACACCTTCATATATGGTTAACAATGTTTCTTTTTCTTTTCCTTTTTTCTAGCCAAACCCCAATCACACTTTGGTAGAAAAGTGATATCAAAGTCGGTATATAAGCTTGGTAAGCTAGTCTTTTAATCGTCCTTCTTCTTAAATCCGATTATAAGATACAAGAAGGTCGACCGACCAACTACAAGTTTTGTAATTTTTACAACGTATAAGTAATTATTTTCATATATTGTTAGCAATGAATACATAATGATTTAGCTTGCGGATCACTAAAGTTTTGTGAGAAATGACAAGACAAAGTAGACAATTTTTGGATACATTTGAGGTGACAAAGTGATGCACGTGGGTTGAAATTTAGCTGGCATTCGAAGTGGACAATTAGAATTTTAGGCCACGTACGTGTTGATGAATTATTTTTATTTTAATAGTTTGTATCAATTATTCATTGCATCTACCTGAGACTTTTGTGTCTTTTGACCCATAAAGGTTTGATAATTTTATTCTCAATAAATTATATTATATTTGTTCGAGAAAAAAACTCGTTAAAAAATATAAAATTAGTTAAATAAGGGAATCACTATGGGTATTATAATTAGAATGAGTTTATAAATCTATCAACGTCGGTAGAGTCTATAAATTGCATATTTTTGAAGAATTGATACTCGTATTCAAGTATCAAACTCATCAACCAAACAAAGACAATAAAAATGAAAGTCTTTCTTTGATACTCATATCCGTAAACCAAACACCCCTTAGACAAAATCCAAAAGTTACATGAAACTTTCAATAAAATATATTTAGGGTATGTTTGGATGCTTTAGGCTGTTTATTTGCACACGCGCACTTGTCGGATGTTTATTTAGAAGCAGTACTTTTACCTTTGGGTAGGGGTGTGATTGTCTATATCTCACTTCTCTCATATCTTGGTCCGACGAAGTTGGGGATTGTTGTTATTTGGTGTTAAAGGTCATAAGAGTTGTAACTTTTTTATTGTTAGATATGTTGTATAACAACTGAAGCTTGTATATATATGCAATAACACTAAAAGACAAAATATATAAGTATACAAGTTAAAACTAACTATGCTTATGTAATAAATTATACAAAAATATCAAGCTTCAAATGAAAGCTACTACTGATTAGCTTCGATCTCTTTCAAAAATTTATAAATTTAAAAAAATTCTTAAAGTTTATGTGTTAAGCGAGACTTATATTTTAAGCTAGATTATTTGAAAGCTTAAAAATAAAAGTCTCATCAGCTTCACGCCAAACGTACCCTTAACCCCCAAACCATACGAGTATAACTATTTGCGTTAGAGCCTGTCCAATCTGTAGTATGCAACGTTTGCCTTCAGACTCAAAACCTGCTCCGGTCTACTTTTATCATTAAACTTTGTGAATTGTTTTCCAATCTTCTGATCTTCACCGACTTCAATTTACTTTTAACAACAATTTTATTTTTGTCAACAAGTAACTTGGGTCTTTCTAGTCACATAGAATGGTTACAAGAGTTGTATAAATTTACAGGAAAAAGGTGAATTCAATTTACATTGTCCACATTTTTAAAATGACTTTATGTATAAGCGGCAGGGCCTTCTCATGGTTTTCTGTAACCCAGTGTAAAAACAAAGGCCTCATTACCCTCGTAAATTAGACATAAATTGCAATGTAAACTAAAATTGCACGCCTAATATATGTTTAATGCCTAACTTATTCATACACAAAACAAAAAAAATGTGGCCCCTTTTAAATAGAGACGCGGTGTAACGGAGCCAGTTACACACTCCTCGAGCCACCTCTCTTAACCTGTTACAATTTGGCATTTCAAATGTTCTACGTGCTATAAAATACTACAAATATGCACTACCTGTCATGCATGAACATGTACCTACAGTACCATGATCTAAAAATAGACTTGTCATAAATGGTACTACTAGTAAAATTATTCACCTGTCCTTGTACCAATCAGTTTGTTGAAACTTGAAAGCATAAACATTAAAATCGAGATTCAATAATTTATTGTCCTATCGTTTTTATATATTTCCATAATTCCATGTACGATGGTTATCACACAATAACTTCGGTTTTATGCCATTTGGCATTTTATGTTGCAACCTAACAACACAAGGTAAGGTAGGAGCGGATAACAAGTTATTAGTATGACACATCAGTGCTACATTATCCCTCCCAATAGGGCATCAATAAGTAAAACACTCCTTCTTCATAACACACCAATAACATTACATGTAGATCCCACAAAATATCCCACCAAATATACGCACTCACTCACAATAAAAAAAAAAAAAAAAAAAAAAAAAAAAAAAAAAAAAAAAAAAATGCATTTGGCATGAGCCATTGTTGTGACTCAAAATCCTTTGGCAAAAGATTTGCATGTTGGGCGATATTGTTGGCTCACGATTGGCACGAAAGAAAGGGACGGATGCATGTTATTTGCAACCATATCGTGTACTTTAAGGTGATAAATTTAGTTCATCTTTTTGGACCACCAAGATAAATTGTACTCAAGGAACTAAGGGTGTATGTAAAACTACTAGTCGTCCTTATAACCGACGTGTTGGTGACCAAAAGGCCTAGTCGTCCTTATAACACCATCGTCACCCACGTGTCTATGGCAAGACAAAAAGAGAAGTCGGTCTACGGCCCAGACATGGAACTTCTCGTGTGCTTACTAAAATTACGCCGTTATAATATTTAAACTTTAACACAATGCCTACAAAAAGAGAAGTCGGTCTTAGAGCATTTGGTATAATAACACAAGTTAAACTTTAACACAGTGCCACGTCAGCGCCACATCAGCTTTAACATTCCACCTTAACTTACCAAAAAAACACCCCTTATCATAACATTTCCAAGGTTAAACCTTAACTCACCAACAATTTACAAAAACAACCCCTCATTTAGGGGGCAAGAAAAAAAATGAGGGGGGAGGGGGAGCTTAACGCTGCGTTATGGTGATAACATGGGAGTGTTAACACCATACGCGGTATGGTTAACTTGCTTTAACACCCAAATGTTAAACCTTAAGATGCATGCTCACGTTACCATACCGCTCTAAATATTGCTTGAATAAGTTGTGTAAGTAGTTGTGGTTTTGCCATATCCGTAGCAAAACGGTCAGGACGGAGCCATGAATTAGTAACAATGGAGGCCGTAATATTTTCTCAAACTAACAAATTGTTATAACTAAAATTTTAAATGGTAGATTCTAATAATCACATACGTTAAGTTACAAACTTAAAATTTTGATAAAAAAAAACACATTGACAACTAATATAAAAAATTTATAAGATGAAAATCTTATACATGAAAATGTGTCAAATTTCTTTTAATTCTTTTGTCATCTAAAGGTTTGGGTTGGGGAGGGGGTCATTTGTCTATAGTTGGGCCATAAGATTAATTTTTTTTAAGATAAATAGTAAAGTGTTTGAGCGTGTTGGAATGGGTCGAGCACCCTCAGGCTCCTCCACCGTCTCCGACCCTGAAAACGGCTAAACACTTTTTTGTAAATGTTTATAACTAAAACTATGTTTCTGGGTTCTGATAATGAAGTTGTGTTCCCGAGTTGAAAGAGAAAAGAAAACCGATGATTTTACAATTATAGTTTTTGTTGCATATATAATTGTGTTCTATGTTAACGCAATCAAGTAATTGTATTACTTTTCTCGTCTCAAAATTATTAGCGACGAAAAACACATAGTATAAAGAAACATGAATTAATTCCTGCTCTAATTCTTGTAAAAGCCAGAAAAAGACAATTTCACCCTTTAATAAATATTTAGTGACGTCATTTAGTTTTGTTAATAATAATCTGGATTAATGATAATGAAAAACTTAGACAATTTTAACTTCTAAATTTAGTAGCGAACAATTATTTTGAGACAAACTAAAGTGAAAAAGTCGGCTATACTTTTTGAATAAAGGGAGTATTAAAAGTTTTCTGATATAATTTCTCTTCAAATCATCAACTTTTGGAAATAAAGTCTTGAAGAGAAATTCCACCCAAATTTCTTTTATTTTTTTTCTTTTCTCTCTCGAAAAAAACCTCGAAAACACGAATTTATTATTTTTGTTCCTACTTTTTCTCTCTTCTTTAAAAGATAATAATCGAAAACGCAGTGTAACAATTTGCGATTAGGAACCATTTAGAGCGATCTCGCTCATCTTGACGATGTCAAACTAAGTTTAAGCACATTGAGCTTTTGAAGAGAATCAAACTTGACTTAATACAATGCAAACATGAAGCATGAATTAAAATTGTAGCCTCAATTATTGGATATATTTTTGTATGAATTGTTTGATAATGATACTATTTAAGGATGGGTCATAGTATATAAACCATTCACGGACTCTTCCTTATTCCTTAGCTGTCAGTAAATGGCCCATAGTCATGTGAGTGCAAGAACATAATACTGGTTGGCCCAGTTAACCCAGCGACTTACACTTGTCTTACAAGTACATTGTGTGATTCAAACCTCAAAAACTTTTTTCTTTTTTCTTTTTTTTTTAAGGCAAAGTTAAAAATATATAGAGTAAATTACACCGTTCGTCCTTGTGTTTTGCGTTGACCGCAGGGTTTAGTCCTTTGACCAAAAAAGTTGCACCGTCCGGCCCTGTGGGAAACGCTATGACCGCTTCGTCCCTCCATCCAATGGGGCCCACCAATTCCCACTAACGCAGCTTAAGTCACTTTTTAAAGGGGTATTTCGGTCATTTCTCAAGTACATACCATTTATTACACCCAACTACCTTGTCAGTCCCCCAAACTAAAATATTTTGCTCCCACTAACCCACGAGTTAATCATCTTCTTCCCCAAATCAAGTGTGAAAAACCTAGTAACATTTGTACCGATACCTCGCGAAAGAATCGATGGTGGTCCCATTGTACGAAATTAGAGCAAATGATGTTCTTGATCGAGACCCATATTGCATGTATCGTAAGTGACTGTTTATAGTTATTTTTTTATTTAAGTGACGATGTTTTTAATCATTAGAGTATGCATTTTTATGCGTTGCATACTTTGTTTGGTGTTTTAATTTCTAAAACCCTTGTCTAATTCATTCCTTTAATTATTTGCAGATAAAAACTCTACTGCTTTCCATCAAGCTCAATCATGGTGGTTTTTTCACCTAATGCACCCAACAGATTTACAAGAATGGTAAGATTACTTTTGTGTATTTGATAGACAATGATCGCTTTCAATCCATGAAATTGATTCCATGCTAGAAGACTTAGGTCATGATGGTCATAGGTTGATGTTTTACCATTTCTTGAAACCTGATTATGATTTAGACAATGGACTAGAGCCTTTAGCATGTGACAAAGGTGTTCAGTTATTAGGCAAGTATGTGATGGAAGGTCTTAAGCTAGTTGATGTATATGTTGAGCATGAAAAGACCAATCCTGACATTTACATACAACCAAAGCATAAAAAACTTGTAATAGAAGAGTTAAATGAACCAATAACATCAAAGGCATGGATTACCCCAGTGCCTAAGAAAGTAGTTTTGGATCTCAATGAAGGGTGTGTAGGTAAAGATATAGGTCAAATTAGTGGTAAAGACCAAGGGCAAAGTATTGTAGTTGCTAATGATGAGTCTTCTCAAGTCCCTAGTCAGTTTGTAAATGATTTTTACTCTTCTTATGACCCATATGTAGAGTCACAAGATCCTAAGTTTGACCCATTTGCTGACTTGGACATTATATCACCAACAATGAATGTTCAAACAAATCCTGAGGTTGAAACAAATCCTGAGGTTGGAATGGGTAATCCTAGTGACAGTGTTGAAAGTGAAGTTGAGGGTGAAAGTGAAGTTGAGGGTGAAAGTGAGAGTGAAACAGAGGGTGATAGTGAAGGAGATGATGATAGCCAAGACAGTGATTTCATAGTAGATGACAATAATAATGCAGATGAGGTGGATGTTGACATGAGGGACTTTAATTACACTATTGATGAGACTGTGGAGTTTGTTGGGTGTAGAGAAAGGGAACCAGCCAGATCGAAGATGAAGCCGATGGAGATGATGTCAATGAATTAGAAAATGACTATTTTGAGAGTGGATCGTAGTGACAAAGTGAAGGTAGTAGGTTAAGGAAAAAAAAGTTGAAGCAGTTAAGAAAACAAGCACATGCTACTCAGAAAATTTACAAGACATATTTCTATGTGGGTCAAAAATTTGCAAACAGAGAAAAGGTGAAGGAGTACATTAAAGAGCATTCAATTGAGACTAGGAGAAGAATAAGAATGGAAAAGAATGACAATGAGAGAGTGAGGGCAGTATGCAAAGGTGTTATCCCTTCTCTAGCAACTGGTGAAGTCAATGATTGTGGCCAACTCAAAGCTATCGGGCCAAGTCAAGAAAAAGGCCCAACTGAGGGTGAAAAAGGGCCAAGTCAGTCTACCCAATCAAAACAAAGAAAAGTTAATAAGGAGAGAATCATTAATGGGGGTAAACCTAATAGACAACAACTGTTGGATGATAATAAATGTCCATGGGTTATGTTAGTTTCCAAAGTCAAAAAGATCAATCTTGGGAGGTAAAAACATACGTCGTCACCCATAAATGTCTACAGGAAAGAGATAACCTTTATGCCACCTACAATTGGTTCTCAAAAGAATTAGTTGAGCAGTTGAAAACAAACCCTAATATACCTGTTAGAGTTGTTCAAGAGCAACTAACAAAAAAACATGAACTAAGTATTTCAGAAAGTAAGGCATTTAGAGCTAAGCAAGAAGTCAAAGGAAATTAAGGGGTGATTACACACATCAAGATAAGATGCTAAGAGATTATGTGTTGAATTGCAACAAGCTAATCCAAACACAACTGTCAAAATCCATGTTCAAGCTGAAGCAGATCATCAAGTGCCAACAAGAGTTTTTAAGAGAATCTATATATGTTTGGGCCCTTTGAAAGTCGGATTCAGAGTCGGGATGAGGGAAATCCTTGGATTAGATGGAGCATTCATGAAGGGTCCATACCTAGGACAACTTTTGACAGCTGTGAGTATTGATCCAAACAATGGGATCTATCCATTGGCATATGGACTTGTTGAGACAGAAAAACACGAGTCATGGACATGGTTTCTCAATCAACTTGAGATGACCTAGATCTGACAGAATTCCAACTTCACTTTCATAAGTGACAAGCAAAAGGTACTAACTTAACTAGTTAATTTTATTTCAATCTAATTAATTAATTCCTTAACTTACTTAACTAATTAATTGTTTCCAACCTGTGGTATTATACCAAAGAATTGCAAAATTGTTTCCATGTGCAGAGAATGCAGATATTGTGTGAAACATATTCATGAGAATATGAAGTTGAAGTGGAATGGTACTGCATACAAGGATATGCTATGGAAAGCAAAGAACTCGAACAACAAAGTCCCGAGTTTCAACTTGCAATGGAAGAGTTGAAAGCTTTCAATAAAGAGGCTTATGACTGGTTGAATCTCATTCCTCCACAACACTGGGCAAGATCACATTTCTCGTGTATACAATATTCTTACTTTAACTGATTTCATAGTATATGTTGATTTAATATTATCTAAACAACAAACTCTTTAAACAGAGAGAGCCAAGTCAGATGTTTTATTGAACAACATGTGTGAAGTCTTGAATGGGAAGCTAGTAGGGGGAAGAGACAAGCCTATTATTTCCACATTGAAGTTTGCCAGGGAGTATCTCATGAGAAGGTATTATACATTCCATGTGCTATTCAATTGTCATTCCATGTAAGTACTTAGATTACAATACCTAATAATAGAACTCGCCAGATTGTCAATGTTAACAACGTTATTGCAAGGTGTGATGGACCACTCACACCAACTGCTACAAGGATTTTGAAGGAAAATGCAGCTCAAGCTAACAAGTATATGTTAAATGGAATGGAGGTGAGTTATACCTGTAAGTGGTCCATGGAATGACCTGTGGTAAATGTTGTTGCTAGAACCTGCACTTGTAGAAGATGGGAATTGACAGTCATCCCTTGCAAACATGCCGTGTGCAACAAATTGGAACATGTCACTTAATCATCAAGAGGTTGTATTACCAGAGGAATGGGTACATCCATGCTATAGGTTAGAGACTTGGAAGAAAGTATATGCTTTTCATATAAAACCAATCGAGGTCCCCGTCCATTGTCCCAAGTGCACTGTTCCAACTAGTCTGTTGCCACCAAAACATAATCCACAAGTTGGAAGACCAAGGAAAGAAAGAAAAAGGTCAAGGACTGAAAAGGATTTTAAGATAGTTAAGGATGGGAAGCTTTCAAGAGGGCACAAGATCGTAACTTGTGACAAATGTGGGTCAAGAGGTCACAACCAAAGAACCTGTATCGACCAAGAATGCCAAAGTCAAAAAGAGAAAAATGCAAGCAGGGGTGGATTGGATTCTGATACTCCTACAGTTCACAATCAAAGACAAGAGCGTATAGTCAAGATAAGGGGGAAGGTACCAAAGAATGTAAGATGGTGCAAAAAAGAAGAGAGCACCAAGGAAGAAGGTGGTTGTGTTAGGTTGAAGTATCTGTCATGTCTGTGTTTCTAGTATGTCTGTTATGTCTGTGTTTCTAGTATGACACCAACTGATAGTGTATGTTATGATTATGTCTGTTATGTCTGTGTTTCTAGTATGTCTTATGCACAATGTCAATTAAGTTGTTTTGGATGTTTATGGCATTATATGCCTTGAAACTTGATTGATTAATGGTATGGTTGCTTTAGACTTTATTTTGTTTGACTTTAATTTGGTATGTTATTTTGTTTGACCCAAATGTACAGATTCTTTTGGTATATTGTTTTGGTAATTTGGTAACTGTAATGCACTATGATAGGTAAGACCAAGCACTGCACTAACTTATTTAAAATAGGTTCAAGTACACATGAAAGACCATAAAAGGCATACATAAAAGCATACATAAAAGGCATACATAAAAGCACTGCACTAACTTATTTTAGATGGTACTACATACTGCAACCATGAAAGAGGTTGTAAGACCAGTGCTTCTAAGATAAGACAATAAACCATGAAAGACCAACTCGCGATAACACCATAAACCATGAAAGACCGTGCTTCTAACCCATCCTTTTCTTTCCCCTTCCCTTCCCTTTGGTGCCGCAATTTCAGTTGGTGCAACATAAGGTTTGACACAAAATTCTTCAAGAGTGGCCTTTGCAGGCAATCCTAGAACTTTAGTCCTTGCATCAAATAGAAGCTTTTGCATATGTTTTTGGGTTAGTGGCTTATCATCATCCTTTTCAACAGGAAAAGAGCTTGAGCCCACCTTTGGTTCATAAAATCAGATCTCATCAGTGGTACTACATACCGCAATGGAAAATACCCTGTCCATGTGTTTCCTAAACTTGTGTCATCTGTACTTTGAGATGTATCACCGAAATGCAGATACTTCAAAAATAAAAAATTAAAAAAAAAACCAATAAAACATAAGTATGTTTAACATATAAGAGATGGAAAAGGCACATGAAGATGTATATAACCTTTTCTCTTGTTGGAACCCTTGTTTCCTGAACTCATGTTTGCAGCAACTATGAATAGATTAGGAAGATGTTTGATATGGTTTTGTATTATCCATATGTGCCCTTATATAGAGGTGTGGTAATGTAGAATGCCAATCAGATAACAAGAATTGCAAGAATGCGAAAGTGGCATTGATTCATTGATCAGCAAAGAATGTAGAAATAGTGTTGCATTGATAAAAGTGATCGTGATATGCATAAAAGTGACGCAATATGTATAACAAGAAATTGCAATAATGAAACAAAGCTTGTTTTCATTACAATGGTGCCAAAATACATCTAACATTAAACACAAAATACATCTAACATTAAACACCCAAAATACATCTATCTCTAAACACCCAAATACTACATCGCTAGGTCAATATGTTATACATAAATGCATAAAAAACAAAATACATGAAACCATAACATACTTCTTCAATGTTGATCTTTCTTGCTCCATATTTTGTAGGATTGCTTGATGGTTGTTCAAAGACCTTAATAAACCAGGTATAACAACCATTGAATGCCGCACATTTCGGGTCCACCCAATCAACAAATCTGCTTACAACTCGTAAAACAAAATTAAACAACAAATCCTGTAAAACAAAATTAAACAACAAATACTGATATTGTTCAATTACAAAGTAAAACCATTAACACATACAATTTGGGGACAAGCATAAAACCTTCGACTTGGGTTTCTATTTGTCCATGATGTTTTCATAACTGCAAGTGTTTGGCAACGAGGACATCTAACCATGATTTTGATTTGATTTGAGAAAACCCTCTGTTTTGAAAATGGTGGTGGATCCGATTGGAGTTGAAGTGGATTATGTGTGTGGGTGGGGTTAAGTATATAGGGTTTTACTTTAAGGAAAAAGGGGTTTAGAAATGACGAATATGCCCTCATGGGTTAAGTGACTTAACGATCCAAGTAGTGGGAATTGGTGGGCCCCATTGGATGGAGGGACTAACGGTGCATAACGTTTCCACTTAAGGACGGACGGTTGCAACTTTTTTGGTCAAAGGACTAAACCTGCGGTCAACGAAAACCACAAGGACGAAACTGTATTTATATACTCAAATATATATATATATATATATATATATATATATATATATATATATATATATATATATATATATATATATATATAGAAGTTCAATTTCTGTTAGGTGTAAACAACCTTTTAGTGACCATGTTAAGCTCCTTAAAAGGGATGAGTTTATCAGGTTTGAGTCCGTGTAGCGGTTGGTTTAAACCTCGTGGATTAGTAGGCCAAAAAGGTCGAAAACCAAGGTTTAAAAAACAAAGAATCATAAATGAACTAAAACTAAAAATACAAACATTAACATGGGTTATGAATCCAACGAGTATTGCGACCATCCGCCGCGTTGCGGCGGAGCTTTTTTTTTTTTTTGACATTTTTATCTGGTAATTTATGTAACGACAAAAAAACGTTAAAAGTATGTAAACTTCAACACACATGTCAGGCACAACACTTTAGATAAAAACAGCACTGAAAAAATTAAAATTTCAATGATAGATAACCACATAAAACCCAAATTAAAGAGCTTAAACTTGATAAATTTCAAATGTATGATATCGTAAGTTTGTCTTTTAACAATCAAAAAAACAATTTATGGGTGGTTAGGCACTATCTAAATCACTACTATATTATTAAATGTATCAATAACCGCAAATACACCTCACTTAGTAACATTAGGTGTACCTTATTACTTAATTCACAATATTGTACGTTATTACAAATTCACATTAGGTGTACCTTATTACGAATTCACAATACTGTCAAAACAATAGCTTGAAGATAATCTGATGCGTGCTCTTTAGACTAATAACCGATCGTCTATTGAAGCGTGTTTAAAGGCAGGATACCATATACAAAACCTTTGGCCCGCACAGACTGCACTTAGCTCACCTAAAGGCCACATATGCAAGCATCAGTTGTCAAAAATAAATAAAAATAGGACTTTGTATAATTTCTTAAGGTCACAAAGAATATTCAAATGATTGTGTTCATTAACCTGCTTTTAATTACCATTTATGCTCATATAAATAAAAATGAATATGAAACAGATAAAAGTGTTTAATAGTTTCTGCTCCACCTTATTTATCTTTTCACATCTATTTACAAATTAAGCTCCAGAAGCGGTACAAAACAATAAGTAGCCAATTACCCTAGTTAATATCATAGCGACACTGAAAATGCAAGGTGGTCTTGCATTTGTTTATGAGTAAAAATATTCTGGACTGCTCTAGGTAACAGAAAATTGAAACCACTTTAGGTACGGTTTTATGTTTAACCCATCATTAAGCACTGTGAAAGGAGAATAAAAAGAAATAAGTTTAATCATAAATACCGCTTCGGTCGCTAAACCGTTGTATACTTTCTCGCGCTTTGTACCGCTTTTCTTTCTTCTCTTTAACGAAGGTGTATCTGCATATATTAAGGGGTTGTACGATAAGTTTACACGCTCTAGAAAATCCTCAACTGTAATGCATTCTGCTAATTACAATTTTTTGTTCCCCACAAATTATTTGACCCCTTTCACTTAACTTAACCAAACGGCTTATAGTAGTATATTATTATCTATATTATTTTATATAATTGAAATAATAATCATGTCTTATGCCAATGTTGGTAAACCTCGATGTTATCTTTCAACGGCTCCACATTTGCAGTAGAAGGCTATACTCGAGCATCACAACAACTGGTAGGTGTAAAAATTCCACTCGTGGTACCTACACAATCATATAAAATATACACATTAAATCAAACCTTATGCACGTCAAAAAAACATGTCAAATTCATTCATTTAACCACCAATTATGCAACAAAAACATATCCCACTAAAAAATGAAACCTTTATTTACTCAACAATCAAAAAACAATATTGCTCACAATTATGTGTACCTAATGGCGTACTCTTTAAAGCTCATATTAAGTTGCTAATGCTTTGACCAAACTATATTCTAGAAGCTTGTACAATAGTTCACAAATGCGCCAAATTCTTACCCAACCAATTTACCCTGCCATTGTCTACCTCTAATAAGACCACTATTTGTCTACCTCTATTAAGACTCATACCGCAACTTCAGATATACGCTACACTCGACAAAACTTACCACGAACTTCACCTTTCAACATTGCTGGAATTCCTTCTATTAGCCATAGTATCATTTTGCTCTTACTCATGACATGCCTTATCGGGGTTCCTTTGCCTATAACAGGGAAGAAACAATTTAAGGTGATGTTGACAAAGTTTAAGAATAGCTTTAAGGCCTCTGCCTAATTTCTATTCGTAATTTTTAATTCAAATTCACAAACTACGCTGGTCCATCCTGTTATAGTTTGAACAAACATATTATTATTCTTTCGGTTTTACCTCTTTATGGGCCACAAACCATCACCCCCGCCCGACGCATAGTAACCATAATCCCGGGCGCATCCTTCAACCGAAGTCACTTCACCCATCTGCCGCAACTCCTTTTTAGAAGAATTCTAAAATTGTAGTCCTAACCAAACAAAAGATAAAAATATCACGGTTACCGAAACCCAAAACAAAATTTCGCAAGTAAAACTTTTCAAAGATGTAACCAATTTCTCTTACAAAAATAACAAGAAATTACAAATGCGGGCCTTTTGATCCAACGCTTTTGCGCCGTCGTTGTTACCAAAGTTACACAAAACCATCATAAAAACAACATAACAAATTTAACATCAAATCTACATAGATCTCTATATGCTTGCTGTATGTTTGAACTCTGGGGCCATCACCACCGCCGATCTTCCGACGTATATACAACTGCTCGCTTATAATATCCTCTTAACTAAAGGCGGTGGATGTTGTCTCGATGAATCTGGAATGTCCCAATATAATATCCTTAGTTATAGGCGCCGCAGCCAATCACGCATCGACCGGGCCTTTACACGCTGTCGCCGCCCAGATAGTGTTACTGTGAACTAAGCACCGCTTCCTCTCCTCGCCGGTTAATGGATGAAATGGGCCAGGTTAATTGATGTCGGGAGGACGTCTTTCAAATGGCATTGAGTGACGTCGTTTCAAATGACATTTAATATATATAGTAATTCTTTCAAGCAAGATTATTTTTTTGGGAGTGATTTTTTTTTTTTTTTTTTTTTTTTAATCAAAAGCAAGGAGAGTCTCTAAAGGGAAGAAAAAATATCATCGTGTAAGATAGAGTCAACCTGAAACTAACTAGCGTAAACTAATTTATTTCGCCAACTCCAAATGATCCAAATTACTGACAAACAAAGTTGCATGATAAGCTTTGGAAATATGTTTACAATCATGAATGAGCAAGTTTCCGGATAAAAATATCAGCAAGAGCGGTTGTGAAGAGTACTAAATTGCCACCAACTCCGCAGATTGAAACAAATTAACTTTAGATTAAAGAAGCAAACAATGATATGAATACATATTATATGACTACTAACATAATGACATTTTGTCTGCTCAAAGTGACAAATCGAGAACATAGCTTCAAGTAATTCTACAACAGAAACGGGAACGACACCTGATCTGAGCCTTATATAGAAACATATCAATTATGTAACATGTCCATGCCATTGAAATGATATTTTGGCCGCACTTCTGAGTCGGGTCTGTTGGGCTAATGTCTGACCCGAGCCCATGGGGCAGCAGCAGCTATTGACCCAAGCCCATGGGGTGAATGACAGTTTTAATATTCTAGTTATATTAGAATTGTAGTAGGATTAGGAAAGCTTGTTCTATTCCCTGTATATACAAACCGAGCTGTGGTTTGTCATGAATGCATTCAATATCAGTTTTTGTAAGCAAGTAATTTTCTGATTAATTGGAGAGCTTATTCCAAGTAACATTCGGTGTTTGTTGTTTGTTTAGTTCCCGTATGTATTTTCTCGCTCCTTAATATTCGACTGGTGTCCTTTATTTGGTATCGAGCCGTGTTGAACAGCCAGGATCGACTTAAGGTTTAAGCCGATCGATCTGGTTTTAAGCAAGATCGACTCAAGATCGACAAAGGGTATTATTGAAGCGCAGTCGATTAGGTTTACTTAAGGGCGGAAGTCGAGGGTTTCAAGCAAGATCGACTAAAGGTTTCCAAGTCACTCGAACATAAAGTTTCAAACTTTAAACTTGGTTTACTTAGGCAAGAAGTAAAACAAGCGTGCTTTCTAGGCTAGAAGACAATCCAACTACACCGTAACTTACAAAAGGCGCTCACGGGATGGTGCAAGGCTAGTCGAGTCAACCACCACCTATTGAACATTCTAAAACGGCTCTTCAATGTCCAATGTTAACAAGCACAAACTATAACATATGGGCAATAAGAGTTAAAGCGGTATTCCGAGTCCATGGAATACTCGGATGACCGGAACCAGTGGAAGGAACACAAGTTGTTGCTAAGCAAGATCACATGGCGCTTACTTTTCCGTGCGATTCCGTAAGAACTTGTTTTTCAAGTTTCACAATTCACACACGCCAAAGAAATCTGGGGAGCTTTGAAGACCGTGTATGCTGGTGTTGATCGGGTTCGAGACGCAAGGTTGCAAACCTTGGAGACGAATTGAATCTTAAAGATGAAAGTCAAAGAATCAATCGTCGATGACTTTGCGGCTAGGTGGGCAAAAAAATTGTAACAAGTCAATAGTGGGAACAATTTATGAAGACAAGAAACTTGTTAAGAAGCTGCTTTGCATCCGCTCCTGATAGGTATGTTGCAATCGTTGCCTCAATAGAACAATTTGCTGACTTGAATACTATGTCTTTTCAAGAAGCAATTGGAAGGTTGAAAGCTTTTGAAGGAAGAATGAAGGGTGTTGACACCACTTCTGAAGATCAAGGCAAGTTGATGTTCTGGCGTAATGAAAGATATGATAAAAAAGGTCGAGGAAGGAATTCCTCAGGTGGCAACGGTAAAGGTCAAAACTTTTCTTCTCAAAACAAATCTCGTGGTAGTGGTCAAGCTAATAACCACAACCGTGGAAACCAAAACAACCCGGAGCAATACGGATCAAAAGAAGAACAAAAGTCGAGACCTGTCAAAGATTCAATGCTTCAGATGTGATGAATATGGTCACTTTGCTTCTAATTGTCCCGAACGCCGTGTACAAAAGGAAAAGCATGAAGCAAACCTTTTGAAAACGGAGGATGATGATGACCGACACTTTTATGATGAAAAGCGTTAAAGAAGTAGTTTTCTTGAATGAAGAAAAGATTATCCCAAACCAATTGAATACTAAGCCAAACGAGGAAGACACTTGGTATTTGGATAATGGAGCAAGTAATCACATGACGGGGATCCGAGAATATTTTTCGGAGTTGAATGAGAATATCTCCGACAGAGTGAAGTTTGGTGATAACTCCTACATCGAGATAAAAGGGAAGGGTTCGATAATCATTGAAGGGAAAACGGGTGAGCAAAGGTTGATCATCGGAGTCTATTACCTACCCGAGCTAAAAAGCAACATAATTAGTCTGGGGCAAGCTACCGGATGATGTGACATTCGTATGAAAGGTAACCTTCTTACTATGCGTGAATCGATGGCAAGCTTCGATGAAGGTTCCTAGAACAAGTAATAGACTTTACAAGATAAAGCTCCAAGTTGGAAGTCCGGTGTGTCTCAAAGCAAAGATGGAAGATGATGCTTGGTTATGGCATGCTAGGATGGGTCACATTAATTTCGAGACGATGGAATTAATGGCAAGGAAGGGCATGGTTGAAAATTTGCCAATAATTCATCAAGAGAACAAGTTGTGTGAATCTTGCTTGGTAGGAAAACAAACCAAGAAGGCGTTTCCTAAAGTTGCAAAATTTAAGGCAACACATTCTCTTCAACTTATACATGCCGACCTATGTGGACCAATTACTCCACCATCCATAGCGGCAACTGGGTACATATTTGTTCTTATTGATGACTTCTCACGCTTTATGTGGACTTTTACCTTGAAGGAAAAAGGAGAAGCATTTGAATACTTCAAAAAGTTCAAAGCTTTAGTTGAGAAGAAGTCGGGAAAGAAGATTATAACCCTAAGGACCGATAGAGGAGGTGAGTTCACTTCAAAAGAATTTACCAACTTTTGTGAAAACGAGGGTATAACAAGACATCTAACCGCCCCTACACACCGAACAAAATGGAGTCGTGGAAAGGCTTAAACCGCATCTTATGGGAATGACTAGGAGCATCTTGAAAGCACGAGACGCACCAAACTATATGTAATGCTGGGAGTTAGACACGCCACATTCTTGATTAATAGAATTTCAACTCGAGCTCTAGTTAATCAAACTCCATACGAGGCTTTCAAAGGAAAAAAGCCTAACTTAAAGGGTTATGCTCAAAAGGAAGGAATTGACTATGACGAGGTATTTATACCGTAGAACGGATTAAAACGATACGTTTATTAATCTCATTGGCCGCAAAAGAAGCATGGGAGCTACATCATCTGGATGTAAAGTCAGTTTTTTTACATGGAGAACTAAAAGAGCAAGTGTTTGTTACACAACCGGAGGGGTTCGTGAAGAAAGGAGAAGAAAGGAAGATCTACAAGTTGAAAAAGGCGCTTTATGGACTTAAACAAGCACCAAGGGCGTGGAATACAAAACTTGATAGAGAACTCAAGCAAATGTCTTTCAAAAGATGCCAACACGAACAAGCGGTGTATGTGAAGAAGACAAACAAGTCAATCTTGATTATTGCAGTCTATGTAGATGATCTCTTAGTAACCGGTTCAAGCTTGTCTAAATTGGTGAATTTAAGAGACAAATGCAAGAAAGGTTCGATATGAGTGATTTGGGAAAATTAAGCTATTATCTTGGCATTGAAGTAAAGCAAGAGGATTCGAGTGTCTCAATAAGTCAAGAAAGCTATGCAAAGAAGATCTTGAAAGATGCGGGATGCATGAAGCTTAATCCTACACAATGTCCATTAGAACCTGGAATGAAGTTAAGCTTGGATAAGGAAGGAAAACTAGATGCAACTCTGCTTAGACGACGAGTTGGTTGTCTAAGGTATTTACTACACACACGACCTGATTTATCTTATTCGGTTGGTTTGGTTAGTCGTTACATGCAAGAACCAAAAGAATCACATATGGCAAAATGTGAAACAAATCGCGGTATATCCAAGGAAGTTTGAATTTTGGAATACGATACAACCAAGAGAAAACCAAGGAGCTAGTGGGGTTTAGTGATAGTAGTTTTGCTATGGACCAAGATGATGGTCGGCACAACCGGGTAATGATTTTATCTAGGGAAATCACCTATCACTTGGTGCTCACAAAAGCAAAACACGGTGGCTCTATCGCCTTGTGAAGCCGAAGTTCATGGTCGCAACTTCACCGCGTGTCAAGGGATATGGTTACGTGGATTGTTGAGTGAAATAACCAGAATGGAAGAAAGAGTGGTGGTCTTATTTGTTGACAACAAATCGGCTATTGCACTTATGAAAAATCCAGCCTTCACGGAGAGAAGCAAGCATATAAACACACGTTATCATTTTATCCGAGAATGTGTTGGAAGAGGCCAAGTACAAGTTGAGTTTGTAAGAGGTGATTTGCAACGCGCCGATATTCAATGAAAAGCTCTCGCAAGGATTAAGTTCAAGGAAATGCAAGAGTTACTCAGAGTTGAAGACCTCCCTATCTCGAGTCATGAAATTGGGGGGTGAATGTTGGGCTAATGTTCAATCCGAAGCCCATGGGCGCAGCAGCTATATGACCCAAGCCCATGGGGTGAATGTCGGTTTTAATATTCTAGTTATATTAGAATTGTAGTAGGATTAGGAAAGCTTGTTCTATTCCCTGTATATACAAACCGAGCTGTGGTTTGTCATGAATGCATTCAATATCAGTTTTTGTAAGCAAGTAATTTTCTGATTAATTGGAGAGCTTATTCCAAGTAACATTCGGTGTTTGTTGTTTGTTTAGTTCCTGTGCGTATTTTCTGTTCCTTAATATTCGATCAGTGGTGTCCTTTAGGGTCAACTAAGGTAAAAACCAACCAACGGGCCTCTGGTCCAGCGGTATGGAGGTTTTATCCTTTTAGGCAAGGTCTCAAGTTCGAGTCTTGTTTAGGGCGATAGGGGTTTCAGTAAAGGGAAGGGTGCCATTGCCTTTTGAGCTGGACCCAATCTAGTTGTGTGGGCTCGCTACGCCTTCTGGGCTAAAGGCCATGTAGCCACAATTGCCGTTAAAAAAAAAAAAAACAAATTTGAGTCATCAACAACAATTCATAATCTTAGATGCTATTTAGTATATCGTCGATAAAACTCGACAAAGAATTGAACTTATAAATTATTTCATTTAAGTCCATTTCATTATCCGATTAACTTAAATTTTCCTGCGCGTGCCCGGTGGACACATATTAGCAAAACCCGAGTTTGCTAACATGAAATTTTCTTCAACCATAAATTATAAGTATATATTAAATCTGGATCAAAACGCTAGCTGTTTGTAAAGCAATCAGTAGCAACAAAGATGTACTAGTGCTAAGTATACAAGATAATGCCGAAAGTGGGCCGGATCAAGCTACAGATATGGTGCTACAAGACGGACCGGGTGGGTCGGATCATGCACAAAAAAAACAGGATGATAGTACCAAGATGCAAAAAAATGATTATATTACTATTTATTAGCATTGACAATAACCCTGGCTAAAAATTCCCCCAAAAAAAAAATTGATTATATTACTATTTATTAATGCACAATCACCTCGGCTAAAAAATTCGCCCGCCCGCAACGCGACGGACCACTGCCAGTCTCGTGAAATATAAAACTAACTAGTTGGATCATCCAACTCGGATCTCACAAAGCTGACATAGAGAGTTATGGGCTTGGGCTTTTAATATGTTTTAGTATTCTGGACCATGAAATATTAAATATCACTAACTCCAAATTGGTTATTTCATTATTGACACTTTATAAGTTTACATACGTAAATTTTTAATTCATTTGTGAACCATCAGATATTACGTTTTTTAAATATACTAATACAACTCAGAGTTATGCAAGTTTCTTTTGAGTTAGTATTTTGCCCTTATGATTCACTCATCTTCGTGTTTTATGTCTTTGCCCGATTGTTATACTGAAAAGCACGACGTTTGATTGTTTCTCTCAAGACGTGTTTGGCGCATAAGTTTATTTGGAGCTTAAGACATTCTCCATGAAAATGAACCAGCTCACAATCGGCTGCCTTTCCAAAATGTGGGGAACTTGAGAGTCATTCTCCATGAAAATCGCAATATGTGGTCTAATATCTTACTTGTCACACAGTTCCTTTGTGAAACATTCTAAAACATTAATAATAAGTGTACAGTTAAGAGTTAAGACTTTAGTAGGGGTGTTTAAAAAATCCGAGAAACCGACGAACCAAGCCGATCCATTCAATCCAAAACCGCAAAAAACCGATAATCGAAGAAACCGAAACCGAGAAAAACCGAAACCGGAAAAACCAGCTTATCATGGTTCGGTTTCGGTTTTTACTTTTAGTTATTCGCGGTTACCCGAACAGAACCGCCTATAATATACATGTAGGTTTCAACAAACCATTCTTAAAAATGTACAAGTATTAACTATCTTATTGCATTACTTTTATCGTATACTGCATTTTTACTTACCTAATATGACCATTTACTAACGTCCATGGATTACATATGATTAAAATGATTGTACTTATAAACGTCAAATAAACAGTATTAGTTTTTTTTGTTACATATGATAATTTGAATGTTTTTATTGCGACGGAACAACATTATTATGACTTAAATCTTTTCAATGTTATTTAAGTTTACTATAATTGACATTACGTTCTAATTTATGTTATTGTTCGTCCGATTCAATTCGATTAATTTTATGATTAACCGTGAGTAACCGCTCATTTAGGGTATCCTCATGTCCGGTTACCCACCTAGTACAGTTCAGCTTCGGATAATAAAATGAACTACCCGCCCCGCGATGAATAGTTAAAATCTCCGACCGAACCGAGCCGAACCGCCCCGTAAACACCCCTAGACTTTAGTCATAGAACTTGTGCCGCTCTCACAAGCCACAAAGATTTTTAGGTTATGGGTTACGTTATGATAGGTGTCTTCATTCGCTTAGCGAATTGCTTTGTGGTTTAAAGAAAGAATTTACAATGTGCTTCATAATGTTTATTGAGTCACTCTTTGCGGTTTAAACAAGATGTTCTGTGTTATTAGACAAGTTATTGATCTGCTCGTGATTTCATGTTTCTGATAATTATGTAGCATGATTTAATGATTATTTCTCTTGTCCCACATAGGTAGAAATTAAAAGAAAAGAGATCTATATAAATCCATGTATGATACTCATCTTCAAGAATGTGAGCTGGCGCAACATAACAACTTATGTGTAGTGTCAGTTCTCTATTGTTTTTGTGTTCGCGTGTAACTAAATCCTTTATTATAACATCTTCTTTGCTTAAGCTTAACTGTTTAATATATATGAACACCATGTAGAAGTTCTATGAGACGAATAATTTCTAAGGAGCTTTGCGATCTGTAAACCACCGTTCATTTTTTTCGTCATATGATAATTTCTTCTTTTATGTTTGTTTGTTTAAGCAGCTCGGATATCACAGAGTTATGGGTAGTGTCAGTTCTCTATTGTTTTTGTGTTCGCGTGTAACTAAATCCTTTATTATAACTTCTTCTTTGCTTAAGCTTAACTGTTTAATATATATGAACACCATGTAGAAGTTCTATGAGAAGAATAATTTCTCAGGAGCTTAGCGATCTGTAAACCATCGTGCATTTTTTTCGTCATATGATAATTTCTTCTTTTATGTTTGTTTGTTTAAGCAGCTCGGATATCACAGAGTTATGGGTTTGGGCTTTTAATATGTACTAGCTGGGTACCCGCGTACAGCGGCAGCGATAAGTATAGTTATATGTGTTTGCTTACCCGTTTAGTGAATTCGTTTCACAACACTTCGAATGTATATGTGTTAGTTGTAAGTGTTTGTTTGGGTTACCCGTAACTTTCCCGCGACATCATTATTCCCGCATATAGAAATACCCTCGCAATCTCTTACGCGTCAAACACTACCCCAAAAGTATATGATTTTGACTAATCAAGATTATATTGATTGAAATAAATGAAATAAAGGTTAAAGTTGTAAAATTTGAATTAAAATAAAATAAACCCATTAAAAATATAAAAACTAAAACTCATAAAAATATATCAAAATGGATGTTGAATTAAAGAGCATAAAATTTTTAAAAATATGGTGAAATTAGATTATAAAAAAAATAAGTAGATAAAAAGATATTTTTATTTAAAAATAAAGATGAATTTTTAGTTAAGAAATAACACATGTCATTTTATAATCGAGTTTTTATCTTAATTTTAGTGTAGGGTTAGACTTGGAGTTTGTTAAAAAGTGACACATGTCATCTCATGATTGGAGTTCTTTATCTTAATTTTTGGTTAGAAAAACTCTTTCCATAATAAGCAAGTAAAAAAGTTTGAATTTTTAAGCCTTCTAATTTTAGAAAGCCTAAATACATTATAAAGTAGTATAGATTAGTTTGTGAACAATTGTCTACCATATATTTTAGTAGAATTAGGCCGTATTTGAATTTGACTTGATTGTCTTAATGAAAATAAAATATTAAAAAAAAAAATTAATTTCAAAAAGTCTTGTAAAAAGTGTTTGTCTACTACTTAATTAGAAAAACATAACTAATTTCATATATACCCAACTAAACTAGTCAATATCATATATACCCAAAAACACATTTCAAATTTCACATTTCCCCAATTTTACTTATTTTATTAAAGTCAAATTATAGTATTACCATTTTGCCCTTCATGGTTTTCACCAAATGAATCGTCTCTTTAACATAGTTTTTTTTTTTTTTTTTTTTTATCATCGAACTTATAAGATGGCATACAGTGACAATCTTTACAACACGACTTTAGGGGGAAAAAATGAACATGTGAGAATAAACAATAAAACAAATCTGCAGGTGTCACAAACAAGTAAATGTTGAGCATCTTCGCACATTTGACCATTTGAAAATTTTAAAACAAAGAACGTGTAACAATGGAACCAAATATAGATATACAGCGTAAGCACAATCAATACCAAAACATCAATAAATAATTACTACCTCCGTCCCAAAATATAAGTCCAGTTTGACTTTTTGAATCAAACTTTGACCATAAGTATTTTTGTTTGTATTATATAATACTTGATGCAAAATATATAAATAGATTGTGTTTTAAACGTATTTTCATTTGGTATAACTTTCATCAAGTGTTATATAATACAAACAAAAATATCTAAGGTCAAAGTTCGAGTCAAAAAGTCAAATTGGACTTAAATTTTGGGACGGAGGGAGTATTTCTTTTCTATCTTAAGTTTAAAACCAAATACAGTAAGGAGATGAGAATGTTTAGAAGGGCAGAATGGTCTAAAGTTTTATACGGAGTAATAGATAAGAATGGGTATTTATGAAATTTAGAGAATGGATTAGGTATATATGAAATTAAAGAGATTTTTATGGTGATATATGAAATTTTTCCTTAGAAATATGTTTACCATCATGAATGAGCAACTTTTCGGATAAAATGGCACCAAAAGGGGTTGTGAAGAGTACTAAATTTTCCCCAACTCCACATCTTGAACCAAATTAACTTTAGATTAAAGAAGCAAACAGTTACATGAATTCATATTATACAACTACTAACATAATGACTTGTAAAACTCAAACATTAACTGAACTTATAAATTACTTCATTTAAGTCTATTTTCTTATCTAATTAACTCAAGGTTCCTTTTTGATACACGCTAACATGTGCCCACCGGGCACATATTAGCAAAACCCGGGTTTGCTAACATGAAATTTTCTTTAACCATAAATGAAATATAAAACTAACTAGTTGGATCATCCAACTCGGATAACACAAACAACGGTGACATACAGAGTTATGGGCTTGGGCTTTTAATATGTTTTAGTATTCTGGACCATGAAATATTAAATATGACTAAGGGCTTGTTTCTTTTTTTTTTCTGGATTAAGTGGGTGGGTCCCTTTCTGTTAATGGGTCTTAATTTATGATGACTTTTTGCTTTCTCTCTCCATATAGACTATTTAACAGAAAAAGAAACACATTATATATGTGGCCTCACCACTATCTCCCCATTAAGACTCATTAACATAAAAAAGAAACGCCCCCTAACTCACAAAATTGGTTTCCATTATTGACTCTTTACAAACATAATGCAAAATGCTGGATAGCAAACGAGTTGATTAACAAGATGTTCTGTGTTATTAAACAAGTTATTGATCTTGCTCGTGATTTCATGTTTCTAATAATTATGTAGCATGATTTAATGATTATTTCTGTTATCCCACATAGGTAGAAATTAAAAGAAAAGAGATCTTTATAAATCCATGTATGATTCTCATGTTCAACAACAGGGCTGGCGCAACACAACAACTTATGTGTAGTGTTAGTTCTCTATTCACTACCACATTTACCAGTTTCCCCATCGCCGTTTTCCCCGGCGACAAGTGTCGCTGGGGAATCATCACTAAACGACAAAAATATATCCTACGTGGCACGAAGTCTCGAAGAAAAGTCAGCTAAATTATGGAGAGGTTTTCCCGGGACATGTCACGGGATACCATTGTTATATTTTGACCGAAAATTTCATCGTGCAACGTATGCGGGAACTTTTCCCGCTTAATCTTCCCCAGACATGTCGCGGATTCATTTGATTATTTAAAATATGTAATTAGTGTTAATTTTATTACTTTAAAATTTTATTTTGCATGTTTCCCCAGCGACATGTCGCCGGGGATTCATTTGATTATTTAAAATATGTAATTAGTGTTAATTTGATTACTTTAAAATTTTACTTTTCACTTTTCCCCAAATGACATGTCGGGGATACCGTTTGACTTCGTTTGACTTTATTAATAATAATAGTAATGGTAATAATAATAATAATAATAATAAGAAGAATAATAATAATAAGTATACCATAACATAACGACTCATCCGTTCAAAGTCTAATGTCTAACCATAATATATCGACTCATCCGTTGAACGTCTAATGTGTAACCATAACATATCGCACTGGATGTTGAACGTCTAATGTGTAACCCTAACATACGGACTCATCCGTTGAACGTCTAATGTGTAACCATAACATACCGACTCATCCGTTGAACGTCTAATGTGTAACCATAACATACCGACTCATCCGCTGAACGCCTAATGTAACCATAACATACCGACTGGATGTTGAACGCCTAATGTAACCCTAACATACGGACTCATCCGCTGACGCCTAATGTGTAAACCATAACATACCGACCATCCGCTGAACGTCTAATGTGTCACCCTAACATACGGACTCATCCGTTGAACGTCTAATGTGTAACCATAACATACCAACTCATCCGTTGAACGCCTAATGTAACCCTAACATACCACTCGGATGTTGAACGTCTAATGTAACCCTCATACGGACTCATCCGCTGAATGTGTAACCATACCCACAATGTAACCCTAACATAACACTCATCCGCTGAACGTCCAATGTTGTAACCATAACATACCGACTCATCCGTTGAACGTAATGTGTAACCCTAACTACGGACTCATCCGTTGAACGCCATAATGACTGATGTTGAACGTCTAATGTGTAACCATAACATACGGACTCATCCGGTGAACGTCTAATGTGTAACCATAACATACCGACTCATCCGTTGAACGTCTAATGTGTAACCATAACATACCCTCATCCGCTTGAACGTCTAATGTGTAACCATAACATACCGACTCGGATGTTGACGTCCTAAGTGTAACCAACATACGGACTCATCCGTTGAACGCCTAATGTGTAACCATAACATACCGACTCATCCGTTGAACGTCTAATGTGTAACCCCTAACATACGGACGCATCCGTTGAACGTCTAATGTGTAACCATAACATACCGACTCATCCGTTGAACGTCTAATGTGTAACCATAACATACCATTTCGGAACGCCTGTCATAACCATAACATACCGCCTCGGATGTTGAACGTCTAATGTGTAACCCTAACATACGGACTCATCCGTTGAACGTCTAATGTGTAACCATAACATACCGACTCATCCGTTGAACGTCTAATGTGTAACCATAACATAACATACCCTAACATACCGACTCATCCGTTGAACGTCTAATGTGTAACCATAACATACCGACTCATCCGTTGAACGTCTAATGTGTAACCATAACATACCGACTCATCCGTTGAACGTCTAATGTGTAACCATAACATACCGACTCATCGGATGTTAACCATAACATACCGCCTCGGATGTTGAACGTCTAATGTGTAACCCTAACATACGGACTCATCCGTTGAACGTCTAATGTGTAACCATAACATACCGACTCATCCGTTGAACGTCTAATGTGTAACCCTAACATACGGACTCATCCGTTGAACGTCTAATGTGTAACCATAACATACCGACTCATCCGTTGAACGTCTAATGTGTAACCATAACATACCGACTTGGATGTTGAACGTCTAATGTGTAACCCTAACATACGGACTCATCCGTTGAACGTCTAATGTGTAACCATAACATACCGACTCATCCGTTGAACGTCTAATGTGTAACCATAACATACCGACTCATCCGTTGAACGTCTAATGTGTAACCATAACATACCGACTCGGATTTGAACGCCTAATGTGTAACCATAATTATTCTTCGATGAATCATAGATTTATAAAACACATTCAACTATGCATCGTTTGGCTTCTTGATCCAATTAAATATTGCATGCAACATTTTGATGTAATATGTTCTTGTTCCTCTTGCCCGTTACTAGATTGTAAATCTAACTCTCATATAAGATATAAAGATCTTGAATGGTAACTTTTTGTTCCCGAGTTTATATTAAAAGAAAGGAAAATATTTAGGATTATAATAAAAGATAAAAGATAAAATCGTATTCTTTTGAAGTCGTTAACAACATAAAGTAATTAAATTTTAACCAAAAAAAAAAACATTTTTCCGGCGACATGTCGCTAGGATTATTAAAAAAAATTAAATAGTTTTCCCGTGACATGTCGCCGAATACCCACCACCAAAATTTTCGTTATCGCAGCCAATTAAGCTAAACGACAAAAACTATACCTTTCCCGTGACATCTCGCCGGGGATTGTCGCCGGGAAAAAACTTTATCATAAAGTAGATCTGATATCTTCTTCACTGCAGAAACTAAAAAAAAAACCTTATCCTCCTCCTTCCTGTGGCGATTTCTGCAGCAAAAACCATCACCGATTCACCAACAATCATCAACCATCACCACCACCGCATCCACCATCACCACCAACGCATCCATCCACACCACCACCACGTTACACGGTTTTTTTTACAAATTTTAAATGTTATTCAACTAAATTAGTTAATTATATTATGATTTTTGCAGATTATTATTGTTGTAAGTTGTTGTTAGTTAAAAAAGTGAAGTTTTTTTTTTTTTTTTTTTTTGGCGTGCACCGACGAGGACCGACGAGGAGCAAGAGCGGGGTATGTTATAATTTTTGCAGATTATTATTGTTGTAAGTTGTTAACTTGGAAAGTTAATTTTTTTTTTTTTTGGCAAGACGGAGGAGGCTAGACAAGGTATGTAATAATTTTTTTTCTCCTTTTGGTATCCGGGTGACATGTATTTGGGAATGTTTATTCATATCGCTGGGGAATGTTTATTGTTTAAATTTTGTTAGTTTATAGTTATTATTAGTTCAATTGCCTTGAAATGTGCTCGTTTATAATTATAATAATTAGTTGTTTAAATTTTGTTAGTTTATAGTTATTATTTGGTGAAAAAAGTGAAATGGTATGTATGTTAAAATAATGGTATGTATGTTAAAAAAGTGAAATGATATGTATGTTAAAAAAGTGAAATGATATGTATGTTAAAAAGTGAAATGGTATGTATGTTAAAATAATGGTATGTATGTTAAAAAAGTGAAATGATATGTAGTTTATAGTTTATAGTTATTATTTGTTGACATGTGCTCGTTTATATTATTTTGTTAGTTTATAGTTATTATTTGTTGATATGAGCCGTTTATAGTTTATAATAATTAGTTGTTTTAGGATTTTAGTGATTTAGCAGATTCTGATGTTGAAGCCCTCATCAATGTTGATGATGATGGTGTTGAGAAAGTTTATTCTAGTGAAGAAGAAGATTGATCTTGAGTTGTAACTTGCAAAATACACTTATATATTTGAATGAATGAATGAAATTGTTGTGGATTGTTTAAATGTGTATATTTATTTGGATGTGTATGTATTTGGATGTGTGCATGCTTATATTATTTTGTTCATGAATTTCTATATCTTATGCTAATTGTACTTGTACAGAGATGTCGACAGATGTTACACGGTCCCTGGCGGTGGACGGTGGCGGGGAGGATCGTCCCACTCCAGGACAAGCGTACCCACCGGTTCTTTGGGCAAGCTTCATTAACAAAGGTAAGAATTTCCGGAGTATTGTAATACAAGCATAAATTTGATACATATTTATGACTTTTATCACTAACTTGATTTTGCAGGCAAAGGTAAACGAAAGCCCAATTTGGGCGGCAGTGGCAGTGAATACCCGTGACAAGACCCGAAACCTTTCGCTGAAGGCAATCGCAGACGAAAAAGGTCTAACTACATAGGGGAGGTCGTTAGGAAGGTGCCGTTTTACTACCCTTCTTGGGAGAAGGTCGAAAGAAAGAAGGCGGGAATCATTTAAGATATTGGGGTCAGTTATCCTTTTATGTTTATTTCATTATCGTGTTCATTTATTTAATTGTGTATATTTATCTAAATTCGCTTATTTATTTATATCATATAAATAAATAAACAAATTTAAATAAATATATAAATTATATCTCTAACTCTCTTTTCGTTTTGTTGTATATGATTGCAGACCCTATTTGACCTCAGGCCGCACATCGACTCCTCCGCTGGCCCCCGATCTACGAAGGCATAAACTTCGCACCGCAAAAAGCCTACAATACTAACAAGGCTTCTTTCAAGGCCAAACATTGGAAGGTAGACCCCACCACCGGGATTACGATGCGAGGCGATTAGGCGGGCGTCCCGAGAAATTACTGGTGATTGGGATGAGTACATTAAGTTTTGGAATGATCCCAAGAACATTTCTCGAGCCGCTACAAATCGGCTTAACCGGCAAAAGAGCAAGGTCATATCTATGGGATCCCGTCGCGTTCTCGCCTTCGAGATAATATGGTAATAAACATTATAATTATTTTACATGCATATATATACACATATATATATATATATATATATATATATATATATATATATATATATATATATATATATATATATATATATATATATATATATATATATATATATATATATATATATATATATATATATATATATATATATATATATATATATATATATATATATCTGATTATACGCTTTGGTGTGTTGTGATTTGTCGTTTTTAAAATTATTCATCTTATATCATGTGTATGTCGAGAATCAGCATCGAGACTCATGAATACCCGTCACTCATCGACACTTATTGGCGAACACATACTGTTGATGGGGTATTCCTTAACGATGAGGACCGCCGGATATATGTAAGTTTTGTTTCAAAACACACTTTAATGAATTATCGAGAAATAATGTAGCAACTCGACTAATATATTTACTATCTTGTGTTTTTGTCACTACATAGGACTAGATGAAAAAGCTTGAGGCCACGGGTCAATACACGGAGGATCAAATCAATGCGTTGGCAAGAGGGGGCTTCGGGGCATATTCCGGTGTGGGTCAGCGTATTGCCATCACGGGCCACATCCGGGCCAAGTATGCCCTTTCGTAGAAAGTCACCAAAGATGTAAGCTTTATGATGAGTCTCCCGAAGCGACAACAGATACGCTGGATATGTTAGGGAGTATGACTCGGGTGGTGCTAGCGGGAGTGGTGGGTGTGGTGATGACGAGAAGAATGGCGGTGATGAGGATAACAACGTGAGAGGTAGTTGTGTATATATTATTAGTATGTTACATTGGTACTAGCTTTAGCTAGTTGTGTTATATATTATTAGTATGCTACATTGGTACTTTAGGTAGTTGTGTTATATATTATTAGGTTCATCTTTGCGCCATTTAAATACTTGTTTCCCTATCTATCAATGCACATATTGACTTTTGAGTGTTTATGTAAAAGTTGTGATCTATTTGTATTGCGTTGATCCGTTATATGGTATTTGTGTTTTGGTACAAGTTGTGGCGAGTCTATACGGTTTTGGTACAGTTTATTTGGTAGATTTTTTCCGGAAAAATTCGGAAAAAATCGATATCGCCTTCGCAGGCTGCTTTAAAAAAAAATGCAGACCTTTCCCCGACATGTAATGCGGGATATACACTAAACGTTGACAAGTCAACGAGAAAATTGAAGTTTCCAGCGACATGTCGGGGATACTAGGCTAACTCGTTGACTTGTCAACAAATAACTCATAGTATCCCCAGCGACATGTCGGCGGGATACCAAATCAATATAATTAGTGTCTTAATCATTTTGCTTAATTCGACTATTCCCATGACATGTCGCTGGGGATAATGTCTGCCACAGTGTACTGCTTCTTTGACTTAAATTTGAGTGGGACCCACGTCGTCGCCGGATTGTCGTGGGGATACAATCCTTACGAGACTTCCCAGCTAGGCTCCCGCGACGTATGTCATTGGGGATACCTTTCCCCAGCGATATGTCGCTGGGGAATCCCCCCATATGTCGCTGGGGTAGCCAGTGAATGTTGTAGTGTAACTAATGTTTTTGTCATGTTTACGTGTTCGTGTGTAACTAAATCCTTTATTATAACTTCTTCTACGTTCGTATGTTTGCTTAAGCTTACTGCTTAATATGTATGAACACCATGTAGAAGTTTTATGAGACGAATAATTTCTCAGGAGCTTTGCGATCTGTAAACCACCGTGCATTTTTTTCGTCGAATGATAATTTCTTCTTTTATGTTTGTTTGTTTAAGCAGCTCGGATATCAGAGAGTTATGGGCTTGGGCTTTTAATATGTATTAGTTTGTGAACAATTGTCTACCATATATTTTAGTAGAATTAGACGTATTTGAATTTGACTTAATTGTCTTAATGAAAAGAATCTTAAAAAAAAAATAACTGATTTCAAAAAGTCATGTAAAACTTGTTTGTTTACGACTTAATTAGAAATGATAGCTGAAAATATAAAGTGTTTTGAATTTGTGTTTTGCCCTTATGATTCACTCATCTTCGTGTTTTATGTCTTTGCCTGATCGTTATACTTGACGTAAAGTATAAAAGAATATACCGAAAAGCACGACGTTGGATCGTTTCTCTCTAGACATGTTTGGCGCGCAAGTTTATTTGGAGCTTAAGCTATAAACTTTTTTCAACTAAACTACTCAAAAAATAAAATGAGGCCAAATAGGTTTGAAAGTGGAATCTAGTATAATTGATATTAAAACATTGATTAATCTTGGTATATGATTGTGGTGGTTGATTATAACGTGATTAATAGTTGAATCAAAACAAGGTTAGAACGTGGGAAACATGCAAAGTGTCATGTTAAGTTGTTTGTTCATAACATGATTGACGCCTTGACCTATGTTATGTTCTTCACGTGCCAACTTAACTTACACAAGTTAATCTCAATTTCTTGCAAATTACTTTCTAAATATCTAAACACTATAACCCTCTTTTAAGAAAATTAAATGCAACGTAAGATATTTTTAACACATAATCAAGGCCAGATTTGAACATGAATAAAACCGTTTTTGGAGGCCTTCGAAATTTCAATATACAAAATTAAAGGATCATTTGTGTGTATTAAACAGTGTTTCAACTCACAATCTTTTAGTAAGACTACTAGTAATTAAAAGGTAAAAGTGTATGGTGAATTGGTGATCACTACAATTTTAGACTTCTATAAAATGTTAGGCCCTCTAAGTATCTTTATTTTATAGGATTTTAAATCAATTTTAATTGTGTAAACATAGAGATAGATTCAATTTTAATTTGTTAGATTGGCTTAAAAATCCTTATCTTGTAACCACGTAACTTTTATTTATCTAGCTCCTTGCTAATTTTACAATATCTGCCGTTAAAAAAAATGACCGTTAATGAAAGCTTATTAATTATTCCTAGATATTCTATAGTTAGAAAACGAGCAACAGCTAACTGAATTCAAAACTATTAACTGGTGCAAACAACTCACTCAGCCATGCATGCCACATGCAACCAGCTTTCAAAACGCGCTTAATTTTTATAGTTTTGACACTATATATACTTGCCACTTCATTTCATACTAATATCAACAATTCACCAAAAATTATCATATTATCAATCATTCAATGATGACACCTAAAATGGTAGCACATTTTCGACGATCAGTTTCCTTCTCAAACACCGCATCGCCACCACCACCGCCACCAATTTCTGCCTCTAATGCGGCTAGAAAAAGGCGCCACTTTAGATCAACAAGTCTCCCCACAAGATCTCACCCTATACTCTTTCAACTTAAATTCCACCTTAACCAACTCAAATCCCAATGGGCATCTGACACGTTACCTGAATCATTTAGCTCAGGTCAGGTGTCAGATGCCCTGGTCCGTTTAAGGACCGTTCTGGAGTCTCTTGATGACCTTCTTGACTTAGCGCCGTCAAGAGACTCATTGCGTCGCCACCCTGATTGGGTGGAGAAAGTTTTGGAAGACTTCCTTGTGATGGTGGATGTCTATGGAACCTTCCAAATGCAAATTTCAACGTTGAAACAATGTAATGTTGCGGCGCAACTAGCCACAAGAAGAAAAGATGGATTGAAAATGGTTACTTGTTTGAAGGGTTTAAAGAAATCGGGTCGGGAAATATATAAGCTCTTGCCTTTTCTACAAGAGATCCGGGAACATCCGCATGATCTATGTGGATCAAGTTCAGACCCGGATCTTGATATAGTTGGAGTGATAAAAGAGGTTATTGAAGTGATTGTTATGATTTCCGAAGCGCTTTTTGGTGGGATTTCCGGGTCATTTGAGACCCGAAAAACATCCTGGATTATGGGACTGAAGAAAGCAAAGAGAGAAAAAGGAATCAAAGAGCTTAAAAATGGGATTTGGAGTTTAAGAAATATTAATAAAGATGAAGTTTTGAACAAGAAAATGATGCAACAAATGGAAGAATGTATTGATGGAATTGAGAGTGGAAGTGAAAAGGTGTTTAGGAGTTTGATAAACACTAGGGTTTCACTACTCAATGTACTTACACAGTAGTTAGAGTATGACACAACAAGACATACTAAAGAAGAAATTTGAAGGCTTTGATCAATGTAAATCTTGATACATTTTTTTTAAATGGTTTAAACATTCTTTTATTTCAAAATATGCCAAATAAATTCATTCAAAGATACAAATATAAAGCGGTTTGATTCATGCATCTTAGAGAGCTAGGTGTGGCAACAAGGTTAAAGTTAAATCGTCTTTACAGCGCCATAGCCACATCATTGTCCCATTTTTCACATTAACCACATAAAACCCTCCCACTCATAACAAACTTCAACCCATCATTTGGGCCCACTACCACTTTATTTTTTATTCATTTTCACTTCCAAAAAAAAACTAAATAAATTCATTTCATTCAAATTAAAAATACAATACATAACACAATAATAAAAAAACAACACGATCTGGAAAAAAAACAACACGATCGGAAAAAAAACAACGACACGAGGAATAAAAAACAACACGACTAAAAAACAACAACACATACTCCGGATTTAATCTTCGACATCCCAATTTGGGCAATTTTCAAAATCTCCCAAAGCGTGAACATATTTGAACTCATTTCTACCAATTTGTTCTTTGGAAGCTTAGTTTCGCATTTTCGAGATAGTGTGGTCATTTTGAGCACTTTCGACGCAACTGTTTGTAAATTGCGTTGAACCTTTTTACTGTCGGCGTTAATCCTCGTCCATTTACCCGTGATTGAATTTTTTACGATGGTCATCGGTTTAATACGATTATTGAACATATGCATAACGTCGTTCCAAAAATATTTTCGAACGGTTATCTTGCATATCCATAGCTTGTAAATTTGTATCCAAACTTGCAAGGGGCATTCTTCGAGACTTGTTCCACTTCAAATTTTGAGACATTTGTGTGTGTTTTTTGAATTGATGTAGATTTGAAATAAAATGGTGGTTGATGTTATTTATAAAGGTGGTTTTCAATTTCAAATTCAAATTCAAAATGCAGTTAAGTTGGGTAATTCAAATTTAAATTTTAAAGCAAGTTTCTAGCATTAGGCGAGGGTAATTCAAATTCAAATTTTAAATTCAAAATTGAAATTCAAATTTTAAATTTTATATTCAAACTAAAAAATTATTGTTGGTAGGGGTAATTCAAATTCAAATTTTAAATTTTAAATTCAAATTCAAACGGTTAAGTTTTCTATATATACTATCATACCAGCATTAGTTTCACACACAAATAACACAATTCACACACAAAAAACACAATTCACACACAAAAATGTCTCAAAAGACTTTTCTCGGCAATTCCCCGGCCAGAGAAAGTTTAAGGAAACCAGCTTTTCACCCAGCAGGATCACTGCGGAAACCAACTTTCCAACTCGCGGAGTTTGAAGTTTACTCAACACCACCGGAAAATGTCTTTCCGTGGGGTTTGAAACATCCCGTACCTCCGATTGTTCCAAGTCCACCAGGAACAATTCATGTCCACGGTGGATTTTCAAAACCACGGGTTAAGTGAGGCTTCCTCCGGCAGCTTGAACAAGATGAAGAAAACGTCAGGGAGATCGCGAAGCAGACACGTGAAGAGGTTTCGCCGTGAGCAAGCGGGGCTCATTACCTCAAAAACAACTATTTCGACATTATGGAGAGTCGATACATGAATGGGGAGTTTTATTCTCCGCCAACAAGTGATGATGGTTTGGACTCGGATGACTCGTTTTTTAAGTGTTTAGTAGTTTTATTATGTATTTCATGTTTTTATGTTGTTTTAGGGATCCCTCTGTAGTTTTAATGTTTAAGCTTATTATGTATTTCATGTTTTTAGTTAATCTTTCAAGTTTCGCTTTTTGTTTAAACACGAGCTCAGTACACTACGAACCTGTCCAAATCAATTACTCTTCACCTTCACCTTATTATATAAAAGTTCACAAATCTTAAAAACAAAAAAAAAAGAGAGGAAAAAAAAAAAAAAAAAAAAACACGCTGCTTTGTCAGAATTTTAACTTCGTCGTCCCCACGATTTCAATCTCCACGGCGAGCCACAACGAGCATCGCCGGTGTGGCGGCGGCCCACGGCGAGGCTCCACGTCGGCGACGGCGAGCCCCACGGCGGTCCACACCGTCCGCTCTTATGCATGCATGGTGTTTCTCTATAGTACTTAACTTGATATGATTGGTGTATAATAGCATTTTGTCACTTGTAATATTTTGTCACTTATATAGAACATGTATGCTTCAAAGTGTTTCTAATGGCTAGATTGTGACATGGGTGACAACAATCTTCACCCAAGCTAATTGGCATGCACCTTGTCCGATCAACTATTAACGGATATAGACCGAGCAAAATGATTCATATATAATGGATATTGGTATTTTTCTTGAACGGCCATTAGATTAGAAACTAGCAAGAAGATAGAATTGTTACAAAATAAGGGATAGAGCACTACAAGAGTAGCTAAACCACTTTATCCAATTTAACGACGGTTTCCTACGTCTACTATAAATCCAATTAAAAGACAATCGGTTGATGTCGTTGAAGAGAAGATATTTACTAGGCCGCCATGATGGATGTTGATATACTAATTTTTAGCGGATCGTGGTTTTGACAAAATAAATAATTGTCTATGGACATATATAGGTTGATCTTCGTGTTATCGGGTAAAACTTCGTTTGCTACTTGTTTTCATGTTCTTGGTATAATTATTTTGTATGAGGTATACGTAAACTTAAATATTTCGGCTTTTATTTGGTAGAATTGCTATTATTGAACCGGCTTTTTCAAGTGAAATACTCGTTTAGGCAGAGCTTAATGGAGACCGGAGAGGGTGGTGGCCTTCCCATAATTATTTTTGGCAATGTACTTTTCTTGCTAATCTAAGGGCAAAATGAAACTAATTATTTTGGAGAAAAAACATGTTGATGCAATCATGAGACACATTCTGACTTGTGAACTGGAAAATGTAATAGCAAATCAGATTTATGTAAAGCACATAAACGACATTATCAAGTTGTATGTTGTTTAATTATAGCTGGATATATGATCATTTAAATCCTAGACCAATAAAAAGCATATCTCAACACACTTGCACATGCTTTATTTCTGTTCTTAATGAGTTATAAATTTATATACATGGTTTTATAAAAGGGGTTCTTTTTCTAACTTGTACACTAGGGGCACAAGTTAAGCACATCAAAAGTACTATTATGAGACCTACGAAAGAGGAATTAGGAATAAATACAAAAGTACATTTTTCTGTACATTTGTGTGAGTCTTTAAGTACTTTTCTATACTTTTTAATGTGCTTAATTTGTGCGTCTAGGACACAAGTTGAAAAAATACTTATAAAAGTAATGCATGATATATAATAATTAGTTAAGTTAGAAGATAATTGGTGGTTAATTAACTTCAAAAGTTAATAACTAAAATAATACTAATACACTTGCTTAGCTTTCTCTCTTATTATGAAAAATAATGCAGTTTAATAGTTTCCAAAAGATTAGGAATCCAAACAATGAACAACTTAATCATCTGGAAATTAATGTATTTGATTCCATGACAAGACAACTACTTTTAGCTCATTAGGTCTTATCCTCTCCTTAATTTTTCATTAAGATCTACTAATTAACCTTTACAATAGTTTAAAGTGTTTTTTATGCAACTTGTTGTTTGCATGATCTAGTCATATAATATACTCTAGATAAACAATGGAGTTTTCTTCTTAGAACTAGAATTGTTATTGAGCATTGTCTTTTATTAAGCCACCTTTAATCAGTCATTTTACCTTCAGGTAGGGTTGTAGGCAGTGACGGAATTAAGAAAATACAATGTGAGAGGCAAAAATTTTGTTTCGACGACAACAACAGAATACGAAAGAAAAAACTAGATTTGAAATAATAAATCGAGTATTGTTACTTAGAGATGAAAGATTTATAAGATTTTAAATTGTTGAGTGTTACATTTTAGTATGTAGGTGGCGTCAATTTGAGTTTTGAATGGGGGACACTTTCGAAAAAAGGTCAAAATTAACAAAAAATTACACTAAAATCGCAACTTTTTCGACTAGCCATTGGGGGGCACACCACCCTATACTCCATACATAAGTCCGCCCCTAGCTGTAGGGGTGACTGTCAACATCCATCCTTCCTTATATTCTGCTCTGACGAGATTGAGTATAGTCGTTGTTAGTTGTTGTGTTTTGTTAAGACAGACATGTGTGTGTGTATAAAACGTATACAAAGTTTTCCTAATGAGTTATGTGAAATCGTCGGTCACTATTAGGAAGCATTGGCCATTCTCAAAAGCCAACAAAAAATCTTTAAAAAAAATAAAAATAATAAAAAGATAAAAAAATACAATTTTGTTACTGCTTTACGATACCATACTAATTTATATAAACATCGAGTTCTCAGATTTCGAAAGGTAATTTAACCATATCAGAATATCAGATATGCCTATTTGATGATGTCACGAGCTGAAAATATAGTCTGAACCAACTTTGGGCCATCCTATCCCATTTGATTGGGCTAACAAAATGTTGTAATTGAGAAACTATTGAGCTAAGGCCCAACACTCAAGCCCATATAGCAGCATTTTAGATTTTCTTTTACATTATTAAAGTTCGAAACTTCATCTATAATCTTAAGAGCATTCGGTACTCTCACGTTGTAAGATGGTGTTGCCTTAAAACACCAATCTCATGGGGCCACTGCCGCAAACATATCGAGGATAGCGTTTTCGCGTCCCACGTTGTCTCACAGCCAAGCAGTCTTGTATTTTATTTATTTTTTTGTATTTGTTGTATTTGTTTTTTAGTGAGTTATGTGTGGGTCAGAAAATGTCTTATGACATCAGAAATAACAAAAATTAGTGTTTTGTATTATGCGATAGATTCTGATGTTATTAAAAAAATGCTGAAGATACAACATTTTTCTCATGACACCACTTAACAATACGAGAGAGTACCTCATGCTCTAACTATCGACGTGCCTATCTAATTAAACACGTATCACCTTTTCTAACAAACGCGTGTCAACAAACACACATGCAAGCCACGTAAGACCCCTTATTATTTTCTTAAATACAATAAACAAAAAAAGAACTCACATATTACACTTTGTGAAAAGAAAATGAAAAAAGAACGTAACCAAGAACAAACACAAGTTCGAGCCAAAGACACTGGAGCCAGTACTCGTGACGAAAACAAACACAAGCTGACCCATGACGTGATTTCGACTATGGAGCCCGTAACACACGAAGCGTACGGTGGTGGTATGGATGGAAAAGACGACGAGAAGTCGAAAAAGAGCCCGAATGAGCCTCGGGCTAGCGAAACACAAAGCTGATGGGCGTCTGAGACTGCGAAAACCGATATGAAACGTGACCCGCCAAAGTCTTCTGGTGATCGAGATATTGATATTACTGGACAATCTTATATCGGATAGGTTTTTAAGAAGTGTTGTATTTAGGTTTTACAAGTGTTCTTAATGTAAATTTTTTGTATTGAAACTTTTGTTATTGTTGGTATGCATGGTTTGACGTTGTAAAAAAACAGATCTTAAACAACTTATGTTGAACTTTAAGCTTCAATGAATGCACAAACTACAAAGTATAAAGGGTTTCGGTCATAAAGTAGCAACGAACTTTCGTTGTTGTCTGAACTTGATCGTGAATTCTGAAAAAGTTACATGTAACAAAATTTTCATAAAGTGTTTCAATCTGTACATTCTAATGACTTGTCACACTTATAATGGTGTCAAATGTCAGACTTTTAAGTATGACAATGGCAGCGAAGTTGGTTAATATAGGCCAACTGAAAACCATCAAACCAAATTGTCAACTCTAGCCCTGTTTCTGCCACTGATTGACCGCGAAGAGCCACAAGACACATCGAAAACTATAACTGAATCTACAGTCTAGACAATCTATTCTTGCAGAATATCTGCTCAGTTTTTCGTTGCAAATGGGTCGATTTGGGATGGGTCTAATCTAAAATGTGTCAAACAGGTTTACAGGTTAAAAGTCTGTAAGATGTTATTCTTTGCATAAATATACAATTTAGCACATTATCCATTTATGAAGTTCAAAAAAACTGAGTGGTATCGCAGCTCAATAAGCAGTTCCTTATAAGTTAGCTTAATAGAGATAACACAATTAACAGACGGCTCCCCTTCAAAAGTAATACTATCCACTAGACAATTTGCAGTTTGCAGTTGCGAGGTCAGGTTCAACCACGCAACACAGGATTAAGGTGTTTACTTGGTTCATCTATTAGGTAAATATCAGCGACCTAGAACGAATACCACTATAATCTATCTTGCAAAAGCGACTAGAGCACAAATAGACCTAAGCTACCCCTAGATATGGGCATCAATATCAACTGAATGAACAATGTCTGTCAAAGAAAGAAAATAAATAAAAATAAACCATACAATTGACCATGAAGAGAACTAACACCATATACCTAGATTAAGAATGGAAATAATGAACTAAGGGTCTATTTAACCAATTACAAAAAATGCAGCACGTGGAACATTTGGTTCAAATTGCTGTCAAGGCGGTGAAGTGCTGTCGTCTTTAGGTGGTGGTGGTGGTGGTGGTGGTGGTGGTGGTGGTGGTGGTGGAGATGAGGACGACCCAAAATCAAGATATGGATACACGCCCGGTGGCTTTTCTTGTGGTTGGATTGATAGCAGTTGACTTGAGTCACCAACAACATCAGCCCATCCGTAATGAGGTTCAGCCCTTCGTTCACAAGAAAAAAGTGTGATTATGTTTAGTTTGGGGTGTCGATAATGCACATCAATGACACAATTGACAAGAAGGGGCAATTTTGGCCGAAACAGACTGAATAGGATCAATAAGAGTTTTTTTTGTCAACTTAACCAAAATAGTCCAAATCGACTAAAACTAAAAGGGCTTAAAAATTCATTAGTCAAATGGGTCAGAGTGGTTTTTTATGACCCAATAACAAGTTTCGTACTTTCTGCTTGAACATTATTAATAGTACTAAGTTGTGTTTGGGAAAGCTATACTATTAATTGGAGAAACAATTCAACTTTCAGTACAAAAACGAATTGCTAAAAGTTGTAACCAGTTATAAGTATCGACCCATTACCTGTTACAACTAATTTGTTTTGGAAAATTTTAAAACAAGTTAAATAGTACTACCTCTGTCCCTAAATAAGTGTCCAGTTTGACTTTTCAGAGTCAAACTGGATCAACTTTGACCTTATCTATTTTTGAGGGTGTTATATAATACTCGATGAAAAATATATAAATGGATTGGGTTTTAAGTGTATTTTTCATTGGTATAGTTTTTCATCAAGTATTATATATCACAAAAAAAATATTTACGGTCAAAGTTGAACCAATTTGACTCTGAAATGTCAAATTGGACATTTATTTAGGGACGGAGGGAGTAAATTTCATGATAAATTAGAGGGTCAACCTGAACCAAACGGGGCAAGTTTGACCCGGTTAAAAAATGGTCAGCATTGACCCGACCAACTGTTGCATTTTGTCAACTCTAGTTTTAATATAGCAAAGAACAAAACTTACTCGTAATAAGTTTCCTCATCTACAACAATATCCCAACTTTCACCGGTTGTACTTTTCCCGTACTTGTGTACCTTGCTGCTACAAACAAGAAACATGTCTATAAGATTTTGATTCTATAGAATAAACGGAGTGACCAAAATATAGGAAAGAGCTTTATTCATTGATTTAATATACATACCCGTTTCCAAAGTGTTCTTCGCCCCATGTCCTTGACCAACCTGATACATGATTGAAATCATTAGTAATAATTTGCATAGACATAAGCTTACGGGATCTAAGCGGATTTTAAGCTCATATGTCATGAAAACCGAAACATTTCCATTTTAATTATAGTAAAGTTTACAGAGAAAAAACTTCACAAGTAATGAAAAGATAATGAGACGTACGTTCACCAGCAGGCGATACATGCCATGTTTCTCCTTGGCGAGAACCAATACCCCATAAAAATTTCTCTTCCCACTTGTCTCCCCATTTCGTTCCGAGTTCTGTCTCTGCCCATTTGTCTGTCCTGAGAGTAACAAAACACTAACATTAAACCCACGAAAAAAACATTAAAAGACCTCGTCTCACCACTTCCTTAGACAAACACAAATTAAGAATGTGAGTCAAATTATTTGTATATCCTAATTTTATCCAAGGTACAAAAACTATGTCTGCTCCGCGTTTTATTACAGTTCATTATCGAATTCTGATTTATTAACAACATATGACCAAGTGAATAAACATAAACAGGTGTGAGTAAAAGAGAATACCATTTGAGAACAGATCCTCTTCCATCATAATTCTCTCCCCATTTTTCCCACCACGATTGCTCGTTTAGTCTACCATATTTATGTGCTCCTTTCTCTGTCCATCCCTTAGCATCGTATTTTTCCCACCTATGGAGGGTTGATAATTTTGGTTATATGAATTCAGCTCACATATAAAGTATGACCATTAAGCAGGGAAAATGTCCATACCAATTTTCATACCAACCAGCATTTTCTGTGCCTGATTTTGCCTGTTTTTGTGCACTTCGTTCAATCCTTGCTAAATTACTGCAAATAATTCAAGTGGTTAAGATAAAAAAAAACAATGGTACCGAAAAGGTGAAAAATGCAAGACATTCTTGATATAATGATATTAACCTCCATTCATCTTGGTGAAGAACTTCTGCCATCATGTTTCCCACCATGAATCCCCTTCCGCATTTCTTCCAGATTTCTCAACACCTGCATAATATTCCATGATTTATCATTTTATTATTTAGGGTCCCGTCTTTATGATCAAAGATCCGACTTATAGACGGGGGTATAATTTTTATTTGGAAACAAGTACTCGCTAGCTAGTGGAGGACAAATCGCTTGTATCGCTAGCTAGTAAAGTACTCGCTACCTAGTATGTGGATGTGTTTTGGCTACTCAAAGGTGTGTGTATCAAGAACACACATCCAAACACCCCGTAAGATATAAAGAACCTCGTCACCCCCTAAGATATAAACTCATTATCAGAAGTAAGTCTAAGGAAATCAATGATATAGTGGTATCTAACAAGTTTGACTACTTGAGGATAATATTCATAACACATGTACACCTTTAAACACAGGTTTGCACTCGATCTTTGTCGCATTTAAATGAAGCTAGCAACTAGCAATACTGAAAATTAGTATAGGATGTGAACGTTAAAATGAAATAACTGATAAGTAGTATACCTAGCTCTTTGTATCCGCTCCAATCACTTTTCTCCCACCACTGTCAATGACACCAATAAATCCAATTAATGCATCCACCTGGTGTGATACCCTTTATAAGGTTATGGAATGATACTTTAACAAATCAATGTTTAATTACAAGTACGCTGCTTTCTACAGTTAATTTATTTATTAAGTTCTCATCTTCAACTCTGACACCTTACGCAATGGTATTGGAATTAAACTACATTGTCAAGGATCATATATAGGAATTTTATCTAGCAATAAAGCTGATTTTAGGCTAATAGACTGTTCACAAACGAATATCTGCAAGGATATCTCCCTTCTTGATTTCACAATAAGTTCGTAAACTATGAAGGATGCTACTTCTATTAGGTGAAGTTCGACATATTAGAGTATCATTATTTTTACTATGTGTCAAATATTTGATATATCCCTATTGATATAGACAACTAAATGGGAATCTTGCGCATATGAATGACACAAATGTTTATGTAATGAACGACTATAAGCATACAGAACAAGGCAAATTAACTTGGAACTTTTCACAAAAGAAAATGTTCTATTTTTATGGAAGTAAATACAAATTTTGGAAAAGGATAAAGGAGAAGGGTATATAAGGGGATTTTATTAACAACTTCATACAAGCTTACAAATTAAAGGTTAACCACTAATTGTTCTTCAATAGGATTAGTAATTATTTATATCATACATCAATATCATAACTATAAGTAACTAATACCGTTTCTTTCCATTCTGAAGAGCCGTCATCACTTTTACCACCCATCTTTGTCCATCTACATCTTAATCCATTTTCGCCAAAATCTTCACCACTTTCTCGATACCAAGTACTGCCATCCTCATTGACACCAGATTCATTCACATGTTCATTTAAACTGATCCCCCAATCCTTCTCGTTTGCAATGCCAGTGTCTATAATAAAAAAGTAAATAAAATACATTAGCAAGCAGAAAATACCAAAATAACTTACAATTTAGTATAAACATTCACCAATGCCTTCATAATCATGGTTTATAATCATTTGGACATATACCAAGAAGATAAGAAATTTCAACAAGTTGGCTCATGGCTAATTTTACAGTCGGTAAAAGGGGAGAAAGTTAAATTTTGACAAAATTAAATGACAAAAAATTCTTTTCAAAATTGTCCAATTTTGACAAAATTTCCCTTTATTTTTGAAAATTGAACACTTCTATTGTTGAAAGAGAAATCACGCATACGCCCAGAATTGTCAAATTTGGAATTTTCTTGGCAACTTTCCTTCTATTTGATGCATACTAACAATGTCAAGAAAAGTATCGTAAATTACCTCTTTTTGGTGGAGTGTCACGAAACTGTGGCCCAGAATTTTTTGGAGTGCAGCGTGGAAAAAACTTCTCTTGTTTGGAAGGCATCAGAGATCTACACCAATTACAATCCAAGATTAAATTTTAACCGTTGGGCTCGATAGACATCATTTCAAGTAACAACCATCTTTTGTCCTAGCTGTATTGAGCTTGATTTATCAAGATGATTCACTTAAAAGTTTACAACTGCACTCATTTTATCATCCAAAGTAATATTTTGCATAATTTGATACTAATATACTACTGTAATATTTATATTGCTAATAACTTACCAAAACTGACAATAGTATTACAAAATGTCCACTTTCAAAATACATAGTTTTATAAATAAATAAAAAAACTATATCTCTATCTGTAGTAAAAATCGGCCCAGGCGGCCGATTAATCCCCGCATAATCGCTGATTGCTCACTAAGCGCCTTGATTTATCATAATCGGCCTATTTAATCGGTTTGGTCAAAGATCGCTTAAAAATCGGTCAACAAACCGATTAATCAGACAAAATCGGTCTAATCGGATTAATCGGACAAAATCACTTAAAAATCGGTCAACAAACCGATTAATCGGACAAAATCGGTCAAAGGTCGCTTAAAAATGGTCAACAAACCGAGTAATGATTATGTTTGACTTTGAACTTTGAAGAATTATGTATTATGTCTATATTTGAACACTTGAATTATTTGAACTTTGATGCAATACGTTCCGATTAATCGCTAGGCCCTACCCAACCGCCTCACTAGTGCCTAGCGATTTTTACAACCTTCTTAATAAACATTTTAATTGGTTGAAACGAAATTTGTGAGTGGACACTTATTTTAGGACAAAAATGGACATTTAATTTTAGGACGGAGAAAGTAATGAATCAGTAATTTTCTTACAAATTATAGCAAAACCTTTTTTTTACTAGTGGCAGGAACGGAGCATAACTAGATAGGACTTGGTGCACTTAGGAAAAACTAAACATGACTATAAACACATTTTTTTGGGACCAGGAAAATTATGACTTATACGATAATCAACGGTAGACTGCAAAAATCCATGGGCGGGGCCCACCCTGGTTACTAGTAACATCCTATTTTTACCTAATTTTGCTATGATTAGCAACAAATGCAAGTACATTACTACGATAAGATACTTAACATTTTTAACTTTTAAAGAGCAATTAGTAAATTAGCCATATTTTTAACAACTATCATATAAAAAAAACTTACTGTGATGACGATGCAAATGGCAATGCAGATGCCCCTTGCCCAACCACCTTACCGGAGCAGCTACATCTAAACCCTATACCCTTAATGGAAATCCTTACCCTTCGCCGGAAACCCACCGCCGGCAGCCGCACCGGCAACCCAAATGCCATAAATTTCGTAACAATCACAGAAACCCTAGTAACCTCATTGAAAATTTAAAGGAAATGTGAGTGTGTGTTTGGTTTTTGGGATTTATATATTTTACTATGAGTTTGAATTGGAAATAATAATCAAGTATTTGTGTGTGTTTTTTTGGGGGTTTGATTTGAAGGGATTTTGATAGATTTATAAAAAGAACGGGTTTTTGTTGTATTTATACAAAGAAGAAGAAATGTTTTTAGAATCCCGGGGTTCAAGGTAGGGTCACTTATTTGATGACTAGTACTATATCTTATTATTATTTCCATTCTTTTCTTTACACGTAGATATAGACTAAGGGCCCGTTTGGTTGGGGTGTATGGGTATGGGTTTATGACTTTGAAACTCATTAATGTTGTTTGGTTGGTTATAGGTGTCACAATAGAATGAGGATCCCAAATGTGAGAGGTTTCTCATATATTATGTGTGGGTGGTTTTCATACCCTCCATTATCATTCCACTTCTATCACCAACACCATACCCATTGTGATTCATAGCGGCAAACCAGCGCACAAGGGAGTGTTTGGTACAATGAGGCTAGAGAAAAGGAAATCATTTCATTTCTCTTGTTTGGTAAGTAGAATCAAATGGTAAGAATTTGGAATTCCAAATCACCTCTTTGTAATTTGTAACTCTTTGTTTTCCATCCCTTTTGCGGAGAAATTGGAGAAATGGATTAATTCTCGAGAAATATATATTTTTTTTTAAAATTATTTTTTTTTTAAAAAATAAGTTTTTTTTAAAATAAATACATTTTTAAAAAATATTTTTTTTAAAAAAAACAAGTTTTTTTTTTAAGTAAATACATTTTAAAAAATAAGTTTTTTAATAATTTTTTAAAGAAAGTACATAAATTTAAAAAAAAAGATATATTTTTTAAAATAATTTTTTAAATATTTTTAAAAATTTTATTTAGACAAAATATTATTTAAATAAAAAATTTTCATTTCTGGTCGAAGTCTCGTTGTTACTGCAAACATTAGAATTGAATAAAATTCTACTAATTTCTATTCTGCGAGATTCTATTCTCTAACTTACGTTTCTTTTCTGCAATTTCTACTACCAAAACCTGCAAATTGCTTACTTAGAGCATGGGGTATGGTGGAGGCTTCAAAGCTCTCATTTGTGCCCCACGTGTGTCACCAGCTCCAATCACTTTATTTCAGCTTAAAAATACCCTCAATCACAAGTAACTGCTCATCCTTACGTTTTAGGCCCCCACCACTTTTTTTTTCTTCTCCATATTTTTCAAATAAAATAAATTTCATTCCATTTATTTAAATAAAATTACAATACAGGAAAAAACTACAATACGAAACTAAAAAACAATACTTAAAAAGAAATACATCCAAAATTTATATAATGGGTAAATAAACAATCAAATTAAGTATTGAGCCCATTATAATACCGGACCCAAAATAAAAAACTAAAGCCCATTTAGCTTTAACATATACAAACTACCATCTCCAGCAACACATAGGGTTTATCTTCATCAGCCGCTACAAGCAACACATATACAAACTAAAGTCTGAAAAAGTCTCCAGCAACACATAATATACAAACTAAAGTCTGAAAAAGTCTCCAGCAACACATATACAAACTAAAGTCTGAAAAAGTCTTTTGTCTTTTACCTCGTCGTTGCTTGTGGAAACCCAACCGTGAGCACGCATGGTGTGGTGGCGAAAGACGGCAAACTGCGCCGTGGCGTGCCACGTAGGAGTGGCGAGATGCTTTCGTTACGGTACCCCTTGCTCTTACGCTCTGTTATTGAGATTGGTTCATAAAATAAGAGAAGAGGAGAGATAAGAGTATAAGGTATGGTGGCTACTATTTTTTAGCCATTTGGACCCATCACATGCGTCTTCACGTTTCCACTCTAACCAGCCAAATCCCACCTCATACAGTAACTTGAGCAACAAACCATTTGGGCCCCACTTACTCCTAATTTTATTTTTCATTTTTCCAAACAAACTAAATTAATTTTATTCAAATAAAAATACAATACAAACTAAAAATACAAAATTGTAAATTTATTTTTTATAAAATAAAATAACACTTTACAAACAAAATTGTAAATCTAAACCTAAAAGACAAACAAACAAAACCATAAGGGCTCAATGTAAATATAACTTTTATTAAAAAAAAAAAAGGAACATCATCTTAGCTTGCGTGGAGAAGCACGCAACACCACCACTTTTGTTTAACTACCATTTTTAAAACCATTACACACAACAACACACTTAAAAATCAAAGAAAAAGAAAAAAAAAGCGGATCGGCGGTTTGTCGTTTGTGTGTTGGAGAGCAGAAATTAAAGATGGCGATCATTGGTGGTGTGGTGACACTATTTCATTGTGATGTGCTACGTGTGTACAAGTTTTAAATTTATAAAAGGTGAATTACCAATATTACCAATAACACAATGCTGAGCAAGTATACTCATCCGTTATACCAAGATTATGAAGGTAAGTAGGGATGGATTAGAGGGATTTGAGTGAATCTATGCACAAGTTTGAATCAACAAAGTCTATCCAAAACATATAACAAAGCAAATAGATATAATGAAATTCAGATGATTAAAAACTACACTTGCTTAAACTAGTTTCATATCATAGATTAATGTGATTGTGTTAACCTCTTAACATGTTGGTTATGATAATTAGTTGGTGGACTAATCTATTGTTCTTACAAGTTAAACCTTCGTCAAGATTTTAGTTCATAAAACAAGCATTATGTTTAACCAATCAATTCAAGTTTCATAAGTCTACGTACATAAACTTAAACACAAAAACATCCACTTGTTTCTTCAAATTGCTTAAGAAATGGTCAATACAAAAGGTAACCGATCATAGACAAAAGGCTATAATTGATTCTCAACAACTAATCTTACGACCTTTTAGATGTTTCCAACCAATCCAATTTGATAATCAAAAGCGTTTCTATTACAACCACACCTTAGTTCCTTTGTATAATCAAGAATAATGGGTAAAAACAATCATCCATAGACAAAATGATTATGACTAGTTGAATAACAATAAGTTCTTTCGACCTCAGCAATTACTATGAATTAGCCAAACTTGATTAACAAATGTCACTCTGAAACTTTAGCACAATTGGATCTTAGAATCAACTTGAAATTGAATTAAAACATGTTAACACAATCATTAACTAATCATATGATAATCAACATCATTTAAGCAAGTGTATAAAGAAACTAGCCACTCATAGCAAACATGAACATAAACTTCGGAACTTTGAACATTAGTAAACATGATTAAAAGTCTTACAATGCTTGGAATAAGATTACAAATGGTGAAGTAATGATTCCCAAAGTATTGGGGTAGACTTCTTGGTGATTTGGCCTCCAAATGTGGAACACGGAACTCCAAACTTCTCTGGACTTCTAAGGACGAATTATGAGAGCTTAAAGCTTTGTTTTGATGAGTAGAGAGATTTATATTTGAAGTGTGTGTCTCATATGCTCACAAATGGCCTCTATTTATATTAATTCCAAATCCTAGGGTATTAATTCTTGAACTTGGCCTCCAAGAAGTAAGGAAGGGACTAGAATACACCAAGAGAAGGACCTAGAATCGTTTGGATGCAAAGGAGAGACTTAGTGATGATGATTTGTGCGATCGACTTCTCAACCGGATCGGTTATATGACCAACCGATCCGGTTGGTCTTCTAAAGGGGCCAGCGGATTCAGGTTGCTGGGTGGCGACCGAGCGGTTGGTGATAATCATATGCGTTTACGGTCAATTTCAACCGATCGGTTACACTTTATGTACCGATCGGTTGGATTTCTGAGGATAAGGAAACTTGATCTTTACTTCCTTTATCTTGTAGAACTTGGTTCTTCAATCACTATGGTCTTCAAAGGTCCGGGATCTTGATTTAAGGCTTCACTGAAGCGAAATCTTCCATTTCTTTGAACATTTCATTACTTTCCTTCATTTTCCACGCAGCTTGGTTATAAACCTAGACAAACATCTTTTGATTCGTTTAAGCACTATAATCATGTAAATATAACCAAATAACATATATAAAAGCACACATAAGCAGCTACTAAAAGCATGCAATTGTCGGCGTTATCAAATTCCCCATTACACTTAAACTTTGCTTGCCCTCGAGCAAATCTAGGAAAAACATCCACTAGTACAAGATCGTGATTATGAAAAATGTGATGCAAATCAACCAAGTATAAATACAAGAGAAGATTCATCAATTATGCTATATAAAGGTGAAACATCAAGATGTTTGACAATATCAAATGATTTTCTTGCATGATTAACATTTCAAAACACCTCACGAAAAAGGAACGAAATATAATTCACTCAATCACTCATTTTTAGTGGAGTAACAAGATAAATCACACTCATTGCTCAGTCATGATTAGATTATTACCATAAGCTTGTACAAGAAACAAAACTTGTTGGAAATGTATATATTTACAAACATGTGAATGTCCGGATTCGAACTCGTGACCACGGGATTGCACACATTAGCGAATGAGAATTAAAGTTAATAATTAATGTTTATGTTTACGATTAATTATTACACATTAAGTCTGGTTAACGATCGTTATGTATTTAACGGAAAAATGACTAACGACCGTTAAAATGGAAAAGAGAAGGACTAGAAATGGAAACTTGGAAAAGTTATGGGATGGGCTTTGGGCTCGTGATGGTGGCGGCCATAGGCCTCTCCAAGGCCTTAATTCCTCTAACTTGTCCTCTAAGTTTTACCTACTAGTATATAAGGAGGGAATTTAGGGTCAGGGTTTCATTCACAACTTGTGCATTGAATTAACCCTAGATCTCCTCTCTTCTCTTTCTTTTGCATAGCTTGGCCGAACACCCCATTTGTTAGGGAGTTGGTTTTGTTTGCATATCGAGGGGCTTGTGTTAGATCTAGAAATCGCTTGATTCGTTGGTTAATTCGTGTGTACAAGAACGTGGTTGTAAGACATTATTCTTACACCAATAAGTACTTCTTTGGTTTGCTTTGCTCGAGGGTGGTCTTGCTTTGCTCGAGAGATTTGATATTCGCAAGAGGTACGTTACGCATACTTTCAGTTAATTAATTTATTTGTTATGATCTTAAGTCTTCCGTTGTGTACTCTTGATGTCTTTATGTTTTATTGTATTTTATATATCATAAACTCAACAGTGGCATCACGAGCCTTGTATAACAAGTAATTAATTCCTGAAACACATAATTAAAATAAACATGAATGTGTTATTATTTGTATGCTTAGATCTAGGGTTTGCAAAACCTAAACCCTAATTTTGAGGCGTTTTTTTGGTGCCCTAATTAGGGTTTTGTAAACTATTGTTTTAATTGGATTAGAAACCCTAAGATGCATGCAACTTTATGTGTATATCGTAACTTTGATAATTGCATTAATTGTTAAATGTAATTTATATCCATGATTATTACACATGTTTTATCATGGATGCATTTATTGTATGTCTTTCATGTTTTAAGTGATATACATTAAATATTGATAGATTTTAAATTGGGGAAGACCTCAATTGTTATTATTTAATCAGTTATGTGCTATGTGGTATATATTTAGTTTTGACTTACGCAATCGATGAATCGATGCATGTGGTTCACCTTGTACATAGATGAAAACAGGTGGAAGTCTTAATTAAATATATGCATATTGACAGTTAATAAAATTGGTTATTAATAAGATTTATCAAAACCGTTTGCATGTGGCTATTTGATATACATGACTTGTATTTGTTATGTATTCATTGTTTATTTGTTTATTTTTTCAAATACTTGCTTGTTTGTTTTTTGTAACAAGGGTATTTTTACAAGAAAAATAAACTGACCTAAACAATAGTGAAACATGTATTTTAAGAATAGTAATCATAATCGTTTAATTGATTGATGATTGGTACAAATAGTGAACGGCTCACCCATGAGAATGAACTAATAAAAGGGGTTTAAAGAAGTGCGCTTGCAGTCACTTGAATGGATGTCTAAGGTTGTGCTTTAGCACGCACTGTCCTCTCCCCCTGTAAGTTCAGTGGAGCTACTTAGTAAGTCATTAAATGTGCAAGCTCATCTTAAGGGGCCTAATTAGTATTGATTCCATTCGCCACTTAGGTGGTAATTATCCGAAACACTAAGTGTTTACACTTATGCAAAAATACGGTATAATGGATGATAATTAACACTAATTCCTTGATTGGTGAACCCAATACCTCAATTAAAGTTTGATGATGAAAAGCTTAAACATTAAAACAAGATATAAATGTTTTAATAAAAACTATGCTACAAAGATGAATGCATGACATCTTTGTACATATTTGATTTAACATCAAAACTATTACCCTTTAAATTTAAGTTATATGCCATCCAACGAAACGGAAACACCTAAGATTACTTTCTATTTAGTGAGAACGTGATTTAGATCGTAATCAAAGGGTAAAATGTCCACGTGTCGTGAGAACGGGCATGGACGATTTTGCATTTTCTTAAGTTGGACAACTTAATTGAGTTAGGCGGTGGCGAAAACTCAAGGCATAATATGGGATAAAACATGTTTACATGGCGATTGATATTGGCTATATGTAAATCCCATAAATCTAGGAATTGCAATTGAAATTGGCAATTGAGCAAATGCTCTACCATTATGTATAAGGTTCATCACTAATGAGATCAAGCTGATGTGATGAGATTATGACAATTTGGATCCTAGTTTTCAATAAATATTAATTGGTTATATGAATATGAACCTTGGGTATTTAATTGTTTATTGAAAAGGAAAATTATCAAAATACTAATGATGGTTTTTGAACTTTTTCGTAGATGGCTCAATCGATAACACTATGAGCTTCTTGAGTGCCGCTTTCAAAGATATGATTGGAAGGGACAAGGCGGTAGCCTAATTTCAATGATTGGCATCGTTCACTTAGGATCATCCTTCGTGTTGCCAAAGGGTTGAAATTTTGACTACACCTGCCTGACTCCTCCCAACACGGCATTTGCTCTTGAATTAGAAGCATATCGTGTTGAATATGAGAAGCATAATGATGTGGCGTGTCTAATGCTTTTGGGGATGTGCGCTCAATTGCAAAAAAAATTTGAGCACTATCCACCTATGAGCATGCTAGATGAACTCAAACGTATGTTTGAGAAGCCACCGCCGTAACTGTATGAACTAATTGAAAAGGTTCACAGTGCTGCTGGCGGAGGTGGCAAATCTGTCTCCGACCCGTCCCGAGATGAAACATCACTTGGACCAATTGGAGAAGCTTCGGCGTGGTTACTCGAACGATGTATGTGTGGACTCATCAATCATTCCTTAATCGTGAACGATTTGGTGATTTTGTCCGCAATTTTAACATGCATTACACGGGGAAGACAGTGAATGAGTTACATGCAATGCTTGTAGACTACGAGAAGAGATTGCCAAGAAGGCTCCTACACTGCTGTGCTCGCTATCTGACAGGTGGTAGGGTGAATAAGCCTAAGCCGCAAGCAGATAAGAAAGGGAAAGGAAAAGGAAAGGGAAAGCAAGTTGTCATCCCACCAGCTCCTAAGAAGAACCCTGGAAAGAAAAAGGAGAATCCTAAGAAGGATTTGTCTTGCCACCACTGCAACTCACCAGGGTCCTGGAGCGGGCTGTCGGTTTATCTGAATGAGTACCTTTAGAATAAAAATAAGATGGTGCCTAGCTCATCAGGTATTTTTATGTTTGAATTATTTTCTTTTCTCATAAGTTAAATTCACGGATATATGATACGAGGATGTGGTACTCACATCTGTAATACATCGCAGGGACTTAGAGGGCGAAGAAGGCTGACCTGTGGAGAAAGATACTTGTACATTGGAAATGGAAAGCGTGCAGCTGTCGAAGCCATAGGGACTTTTGATTTAGTGTTGCCTTCGGGCTTAATTTTAGAACTAAATAATTGTCATTATGCACCCTCCATTGTTAGGGGTGTCATTTCAGTTTCTTTGTTAAGAGATATTGGTTTTGTGCACACTTTTACAAGTTATGGAATTTCAGTTTCTTTAAATAATGTTTTTTACTTTAATGCAATTCCTATTCTTGGTGTGTTTGAAATTGATATGGATGGTTGTATATCCAATGAAAATAATTCGTTGTATAGCATTAGCAATAAGAAGAGCAAGTCGAACTGTGACTCTTCTTATCTTTGGCATTGTCGCCTTGCCCATATTGGCAAGAAACGCATGGAAAAGCTGCAACACGATGGGCTTTTACAAACGGTCAATGATGAATCATTTGACAAATGCGAGTCTTGCATTGCTGGGAAGATGACAAGGAAACCTTTTTCACCTCAAGTGGAAAGGCTTCGATCTACTTGGATTGATACACACTGATGTGTGTGGTCCACTTAGACATGTGTCAAAACGTAGTGCTGTCTACTTCTTAACCTTTACGGATGATTTCAGTCGTTATGGTTATGTTTATTTACTTAAGCATAAACATGAAGTCTTTGAAACATTTAAGGTTTTCAAAAGTGAAGTAGAATTACAACTTGGAAAGAAGATTAAAGCTCTTCGATCCGATAGAGGTGGTGAGTATATAAGTCAAGAGTTCAAAGATTACTTAGCTGAGTGTGGAATTATCCAGCTACTCACATCTCCTTATACTCCACAACAAAATGGTGTATCAGAAAGGAGAAATCGTACTTTACTTGACATGGTACGATCAATGTTTGAACTTACGACTCTACCTTTTACTTTTTGGGATTATGCCCTTGAAACTGCTATTCGCATTTTGAATATGGTTCCAACTAAGAAGGTTGTTAAAACTCCATATGAAATATGGACTGGAAAAGCTCCCAACTTTTCTTACTTAAAGGTCTGGGGATGTGAAGCGTTTGTTAAGCGTGACACACCTGATAAGCTCCAAGCCAGATCTGTTAAGTGTATCTTTGTAGGATACCCTAAGGAAACTATGGGTTACTATTTTTACTACCGGTGAGAACAAAGTCTTTGTGGCTAGGTATGGAGATTTCCTTGAAAGGAATCTCATATCTCAAGAACTCAGTGGGAGGAGTATATGATACGGAATATGATCAAGAAGATACAACACCTTCAGAAAATACTAGCCAACTTCAAGAAGAACCTGAAAGCTTAGGTGCTCCTCACGAAGTTGTTCCCATTCGTAGGTCTGAAAGAACTATACGTGCACCTGACCGTCTATGTCTTAACGTAGAGGTGGAGGAAAATATGGTTGGGGATCTTAATGAACCTGCACTGCCTATAAGGCTGCCATAGCTGATCCTGAGAAGGATAAATGGCAGATTGCTATGAATGGGGAAATGCAATCCATGAAAGATAATGATGTCTGGATTGAAGTTGACCTTCCTCCCAAGGCTAAGGTCGTTGGGAGTAAGTGGATCTTCAAAAAAGAAAACCGACATGGATGGCAATGTACACACCTACAAGGCTCGTCTGGTGGCTAAAGGTTTTACTCAAACCTATGGCGTTGACTACGAGGAGACATTCTCTCATGTAGCGGACATAAGAGCTATTAGGATTCTCATAGCTATAACTGCACACTATGACTATGAGATTTGGCAAATGGATGTCAAAACTGCTTTTCTGAATGGCCGTCTAGATGAAGACATCTATATGGCACAACCGGAGGGTTTTGTGAATCCATTATTTCCTAACCGTGTATGCAAGCTTAAGAGGTCCATTTATGGACTAAAGCAAGCATCAAGGCAATGGAATAAAAGATTTGATGGGGAAATCAAAAGTTTTGGATTTACTCAAAATCTTGATGAGCCATGTGTATATCACAAAGCTAGTGGGAGTCATGTTACTTTCCTTATTCTGTATGTCGATGACATATTAATCATGGGAAATCATATACCAAGTCTGAATGAGGTGAAAGCCTATCTTGGTAAATGTTTTTCGATGAAGGACTTAGGGGAAGCAGCATATATCCTTGTAATCAAGATCTACCGGGATAGATCAAGGCGGCTAATTGGTTTAAGCCAAAGTGCTTACATTGACAAAATATTGAAGAGATTCAATATGCAAAATTCCAAGAAGGGATTTTTGCCAATGCAAGTAAATCATGGTTTGAAGCAGCCAAGGTCTGTGCTTCAACACCTGCAGAGGTGGCGCGTATGAAGAAAGTTCCTTATGCTTCGGCGGTAGGATCTATCATGTATGCGGTGCGATGCACAAGGCCTGATGTGGCGTTTGCTCAAAACTTGACGGTCGGTATCAACAAAAATCCGGGTGAAATTCACTGTTGTTGTTAAGCATATTCTCAAGTACCTTAGGGCTACAAGAGATATGTTCATAGTGTATGGAGGAAATCCAGAAGCGGTAAGCATGCATTACAGTTACTGCGATGCATCCTTGAAGTGTGACAAAGATGATACGAAGTCTCAAACGGGTTACATTTTTGTCATCAATGGAGGTGCTGTGGATTGGAAGAGTAAGAAACAGACAACACTTGCGATGTGCGCTCTAAGAAAGTGAGTACATAGCGGCGTCTGAGGTCGCCATGGAAGCTGTTTGGATAAGGAAGTTTGTTTCGGGGCTTGGTGTTATGCCGTCAATTGAACATCCTATTAAAGTATATTGTGACAATTCAGCTGCAATTACTTTTGCCCATGAACCCAGGTCATGAAGGGCACCAGAAACTATCCTAGACAATAGCACTATGTTCGAGAGCAAGTCGAGATAGGTGAAATTGAGTTGCTCAAAGTTCACACAGATGATAACCTAGCAGATCCGTTAACGAAGGCCTTGCCTGGTGAAAAACTTAATCATTTGTCTGATAAGTTTGGACTTCGTTTAGCTAGTAGTTTCATGCCCATCTGTGACTAAGTATTTTAGATAAAAGGATATTGTAAACATTATTATTGAAATGAAATAAAGTATTTTTGTTATGTTTATTATTCATTTATTATAATGTTGTCCTATATTTACATGTTTAAATCCTTGAATAACTTATGTTATTCTAAATAGTCCGTTGTCAATCAATAACATGGGAATGATATTGAATTAAGACAAATCTGAGTATTAGTTAGAATATACTTGAAAGTATATTGATGCGTAGCATGACTAATTCAGATGATATTCAATGAATTGAATATAGGACTTATCCCACCCGCATGATAATACTTTATGGATCTTTGTCATTAAGTATATCATGGATATTTATCCTCTGACTTGAGATACAAGAGATATGCCATGGATGTAGTGCATTTTTGTGAAGCAATCTAACGCTACACGTAACTGGTAGTTATAAGGATTGTTTTCAGAAGTGTTGCGAAATTTATGAATCCTGCTTGTAGTCAAAATGGGATTTGTTTCCTTCAAATTCATTTTGAAGTATAATACTACTGGGCCCCTCGTAGGATTGTTAAGATGTTTGTATGGCCATACCCAAGGTCTTCTGTTCAGAAGAATTGGTAATCTTAATAAATCATAAAGCGAGAAACAGAATAGTTAATTAAGAAATGAGTGAGATCCATATTCTTATTAACATGGTATTAGAAACAAAAGGATGAATATGATGATGAATCATCAAACTTGGTTTTTCTCCAGAAGACCATACACGAGTTGTACCGGGGGCATTGGCGTGTTGCTAGACGCTAACCAATGTCATTTCACGTTTTATAAACATATCCAAGTGGGAGCTGTTGGAAATGTATATATTTACAAACATGTGAATGTCCGGATTCGAACTCGTGACCACGGGATTGCACACATTAGCGAATGAGAATTAAAGTTAATAATAAATGTTTATGTTTACGATTAATTATTACACATTAAGTCTGGTTAACGATCGTTATGTATTTAACGGAAAAATGACTAACGACCGTTAAAATGGAAAAGAGAAGGACTAGAAATGGAAACTTGGAAAAGTTATGGGATGGGCTTTGGGCTCATGATGGTGGCCGACCATAGGCCTCTCAAGGCCTTAATTCCTCTAACTTGTCCTCTAAGTTTTACCTACTAGTATATAAGGAGGGCTAGGGTCTAGGGTTTGATACACACTTGTGCATTGAATTAACCCTAGATCTCCTCTCTTCTCTTTCTTTTGCATAGCTTGGCCGAACACCCCATTTGTTAGGGAGTTCGGTTTTGTTTTTGCATATACGAGGGCTTGTGTTAGATCTAGCAATCGCTTGATTCGTTGGTTAATTCGTGTGTACAAGAACGTGGTTGTAAGACATTATTCTTACACCAATAAGTACTTCTTTGGTTTGCTTTGCTCGAGGGTGGTCTTGCTTTGCTCGAGAGATTTGATATTCGCAAGAGGTACGTTACGCATACTTTCAGTTAATTAATTTATTTGTTATGATCTTAAGTCTTCCGATGTGTACTCTTGATGTCTTTATGTTTTATTTTATTTTATATATCATAAACTCAACAAAACTCCACCGACGTGGCGTGAGCACCAAGTGTAAACATCTAAAGAGGGCTTTTATTCGGGTTGTAATGATATGGCTAAGGGTTAAGGGTATGGATAAGGCATGGGAATGTATATGAAATTGGTGTTAAAATAAAAATGAAATTAAGTCTAATATCCGTGTTGCTAGCTACCAAACATTCCACGAACCAAATAAATGATTATAGCTTCAATTTCTTCTTTTTCGCTTTCCACGGCTTTTTGCTTTGCCATGACAATTGTTCCTCGATCATAGCACATTGGCTATTATTTTCATACTTTCAACACTTTTTTTTTATTTAAACATAAACTCAATGCATGGCTCAATCAATCTCACAGGATGTGGTACTCATAATCATTTGAACAATCTTCACTTTTCAGGAGACTAGCAACCAGCCGTTTAGACATTGATATGAGGTAGGCTAAGGTTTAAAATGTAAAATCTTTTTGTATTTTCTGGGTGAAGCAAAAATGAAAAGGATGGCTCAGAAGGTGTAACTAGGGGTATCTAGTGCTAAAAATGAACACTACAAATGGGTCCATGTGGGTGGTTAACTAACCAATGCGGTTAGCTAATATATCATTAGATGTAAAATGGAAGGCCATTTGGGTTAAATCCTAAGGTGCCTCTTTATCACATGAATTCACTTATATCGCACGAATGCGATCTCACTGCGGTCTGGTAATGATTTACAAGCACAAGTTCTAGAATAAATAAAATCACCGGCACACTCATAGCAAAGATCCAAGCATAAAAGATGTATGCTGTATATGAAATAGGCTCAAATCCTCACAATTTAGTGGAAAAGGGTATAATATGTGCTAGCAAATGTTTATCGATCCTAGAATGGATTGCAATAGTAATCGGAACACATCTCGAAGTTTCAAATATTACCAGCTTTACCAGTGGATTGATCCAGTTATTCTAATAGATAATCCTAAAAATGTGAAAACAACTAGATCACAAGGGCAAACAAAATTTAAAATTTAAGCATGAAAACTCTATTTTTCCTATTCCCCCCCCCCCCACACTTAAGTTAGACATTGTCCTCAATGTGAAAAATGAACTTCAAAGTATAGAAATAGGGAAAATAGAGATGAAACCAGATATATCAATGAGTTGATCAGCTTAAAATTCTTTTCTTCATTCCGAGCATCCACTGGAGAAATCATTACCTGCACAAAATCTTATAAACAAACAAAAGGTTTTATTAAAAGGTGGCACCCCCCCCCCCACACACACACTTAAGTTCAACCAAAGGTTAAAACTTTGGGGAGTGACCACAGAAAATCAAATCTGAAACACACGGGTTGCCTCCCGATAAGCACTTGTTTTATTACCGAGTCATCAGCCTGACTCGAATCTTCCCGAATCTACTTGGCCACAAAGCACCTTGAACATTTTGAAAAGTTCGGGGATTTACATGAATTCTTCACCAGTAGCTTCAATATCGTCCCACAATTCAGCAGATGGTTTCTAAGGAACAATTTGTGGGATTCTTCCTGGAAATGGTGCTACAAAGGTGATAGTTTCGAATTCATTTTCAGGGGAAACTGTGGCAACTGAAACTTCATTCATTTGCTCCTTGTCGTAATATAACTTGATTCGGTGCCCATTAACAATGAAACTTCCACCATGTTTGTCATAGAGTTCGACATACCCGAATGGATATCCATGTTTAACGATATACGGTCCAAACCATTTTGGTTGTAATTTAGGAGCTTTGAATTTGAATTTCATGTTGAAAATCAGAACTTTATCTCCGGCTTTGAATTCTTTTCGAACTCGTAGCTTTTTATCGTGATAAGCTTTTATTCTAGCTTTATACAGTTTGGAATTTTCATAAGCTCGGAGTCTTAATTCATCGAGTTCGTGCAATTGCAGGAATCTCTTTTCTCCAGCTATTTTGAGATCGGTGTTACAGTTTCTAAAAGCCCAATAAGCACGATGTTCAACTTCGAACGGAAAATGATAAGTCTTTCCATACAAGAGTCTGTAAGGAGTTATGCCAATTGGAGTTTTATAAGCCGTACAAAATGCCCACAGAGCATCGTCAAGTTTCTTTGCCCACACTGAAGGATTGTCCTTCACTGTTTTCTCTAGTATTCTTTTGAGAGCTCTGTTGGTATTTTCAACTTGACCACTGGTTTTTGGATGATAGGCAGCCGCGAATCTGTGATGAACTCCATATCTTTTCATGGTTTTCTCCATTTGTTGGTTACAAAAATGAGTTCCTCGATCGCTTATCAAGGCTTTGGGAATTCCATAACGAGCGAAAAGCTTTTTGAGGAAATTAACGACGACACGAGCATCGTTTGTTGGTAAAGCTTCAGCTTCTGCCCATTTGGACACATAATCTATAGCAACGAGAATGTATTCGAATTTGTGGGATTTAGGGAAAGGTCCCATGAAATCTATTACCCAAATATCGAATATTTCACACACTTGGATACTTGTTAATGGCATTTCATCTCTTCGAGAGAGATTGGTGGTCCTTTGGCAAGCGTCACAATTTTGAACAAGTGTATGTGCTTCTTTGAATATTGTTGGCCAATAGAATCCAGCATCAAAAACTTTTTTAGCTGTGGTAGAAGGACCATAATGTCCCCCAGTTGGGCCATGATGACATTCGTCAAGAATCTTGCGGGTTTCGGAACCAGAAACACATCTTCGGATCATTCCGTCTGGACACATTTTGAAAAGATATGGCTCTTCCCAAAAATAGTATTTAAGTTCCGAAAAGAATTTGCTTCTTTGAGCATGAGTTAGACCTTTTCTGAGAATTCCTCCCGCGAGGTAGTTCGCAAAAGTCGAGCAAACCAAGGATCGCCAGTTCCATCGATGGTCATGAGAGTTTCATCAGGAAAATAATCATCGATTTCCTCTTCTTTTAATTCCTCAAGATCGGGATTTTCGAGACGAGATAAGTGATCGCAGACAAGATTTTCTGCTCCATTCTTATCTTTGATTTCGATGTCAAATTCTTGGAGTAGCAAAATCCATCGAATAAGGCGTGGTTTAGCATCTTGCTTGGTGAACAGATACTTGAGTCTTGAATGATCGGTAAAACAACTGTTTTGAGAGCACAAGGTAGGATCGAATTTGTCGAATCGCGAAAGCGACGGACAGTAATTCCTTTTCGGTGGCGGTATAATTATGCGAGCACTATTCAGTGTCTTGCTAGCAAAATATATAGGGCGAAAGTGTTTTCCTTCACGTTGGCCTAAGACGGCTCCAACAGCAAAAATAAACTGCGTCGCACATAAGTTCGAAGGGTAATGACCAATTAGGTGAAACCATGATCGGAGCACTAGTAAGTTGAGATTTCAATGTTTCGAAAGCTTTTATGCAATCCGCGTTGAAGTCAAAGATAGATTCTTTCTCAAGAAGTTTTGTCATCGGACGAGATATTTTTGAAAAATCTTTGATGAATCCGCGGTAAAAACCAGCATGTCCTAAAAAAATTCTAACGGCTTTGACGTTAGTTGGTGGTGGAAGTTTCGAGATGACGTCGACCTTTGCTTTGTCTACTTCCATTCCTGCACTGGAGATTTTGTGGCCAAGTAGAATTCCTTCGATTTACTATAAAGTGACATTTTTCCCAGTTAAGGACAAGATGTGCGGCTTCGCATCTTTCGAGCATTTTATCGAGATTAGAAAGACAAGCTTCAAATGAGTTTCCGAAGACTGAAAAGTCATCCATGAAAACTTCCATGGAGGTTTCTAGCATGTCTTGGAATATGGCGATCATACACCTTTGAAAAGTCGCAGGTGCATTGCAAAGACAAAAAGGCATACGCCGATATGCGTAGGTTCCAAAAGGACAAGTGAAAGTGGTCTTTTCTTGATCGTTAGGATCGATAGGAATTTGGAAATATCATGAAAATCCGTCGAGGAAACAAAAGAATTTATTTCTGCCGGTCTTTCAAGCATTTTATCCATGAACGGGAGTGGAAAGTGATCTTTTCTGGTGGCTTTGTTTAACTTAAGATAGTCAATACAAACGCGCCAACCAGTGACAGTTCTAGTTGGAACTAGTTCATTTCGTTCATTAGTCACAACCGTCATTCCTCCTTTCTTGGGAACACAGTGAACAGGACTAACCCAAGGGCTATCCTCAACTGGGTAAATGATTCCAGCATCGAGAAGTTTTATGATTTCCTTTTTAACAACTTCTTTCATGTTGGGATTGAGTCGACGTTGACGTTCTACCACAGGTTTAATCCCTTCTTCAAAATTGATTTTGTGTTTGCAGAAATTAGGACTAATTCTTGGGATGTCGGATGTTTTCCAAGCGAAAGCTTGTTTGTGATTTTGAGGACAGAAACTAAACTTTCTTTCTCACTATCCTCGAGCAATGAAGATATGACTCTTTGGAAGAAGTGAGTTTTCCTCCAAGTAAGAATATTCAAGATGATCTGGGAGAGGTTTGAGTTCGAGATCTGTGGGTGGTTCTTCGATTGAGGATTTAATTCGCATCTCGTCATTGAAAGTTATTTCTTCAAAATTTTCTTCCTCTTCCTCCATTTCTTCTTCTGAGTTATCTCCTTCGAATTCTACTTTCATGAAATCATCAAACTCTTTGTCAAAGTCTGTTTCATTGATTTTTTCAGAAGTAGTCATGAATGGATCGGATTCGTTAAGTAATGCGTCCAATTCTTCATCAATGACTTCATCAATGATATCGATGTTAAAACAAGTGTCATCACGGAATGTGGGTAGCGTCGCTTTATCGATTAAAAAGTGATTCGATCTTCACCAACTCCAAGGTTGAGTTCTTTTCCTTTCACTTTGATGATTGCATCAGCGGTATTTAGGAAAGGTCTTCCTAAGATGAGTGGAGCTTTACTGTCTTCTTCCATTTCCAAGATTACAAAGTCCACGGGAAAAATGAATTTACCGACTTGAACGAGCATATTCTCGACAATACCCACAGGATATTGATAGGAATGATTTGCTAATCGGATGCTCATCTTTGTTGGTTTCAGGTTGTTGTTGCACAACTTGGAATACAGCGAATAAGGCATCAAATTGATACTTGCGCCAAGATCGGCCAAAGCATCACATTTAACATTATTCCCGAAAGTACATGGAATAAGAAAGCTCCCAGGATCTCCGAGCTTTGGTGGGATCTTGTTTTGGACAATAGCTGAACATTCTTCGTTAAGGAAAGTAGCTGATATTTGCTCAAGCTTGCTTTTGTTATTAAGTTCTTTCAAAAATTTCCCGTAATTGGGCATTCCGGCTATGACATCAACGAGAGGAACATTGAGTCTAACCTCTTTGATTATTTCAATAAACTTCTTATAACGCTCTTCCATCTTTTCTTTCTTCAGGCGTTGAGGATAAGGAATTTTTGATGTATACGCCTTGACGGATGGAATGTCTTTCTTTTTGGTGGTTTGAGTTGTGTTTGGTTCCTCGGTCTCATCCTCACTATCAATGGTGACAGGAGTATTAGGATTTGGTGGTGGATCGTATGAGACCACTTCTGTGAAGACACATTGATATGCTCATTTCTTGTTTGTGGTGGGCGGTACGTCTTATCATTTGATGGTTTTGGGTTGGATTGGGTATTACTTGGCAATGAACCGGATGGTCTAGAGGAATGTTGGTCGAGAAAGTCGCCAAACTTGTTTTCAAGATCTTGGATAGATACTTGATGATTTTTACGTCCTTGCTTAACTTTGGCTTTGAGATTGAAAAATTGATTTTTGATAAAATCATTTGAAGATTTTTGGCGACCACGAATTCTCTCATGGTTTTCGAATTCGGTTTCTTCCATCTTTTGTTGGGGTTTTGTGGTGGTGGATTGTCGGTTCGTGGTTGAGAATCACGGTTGTCATCCCTTGGTCGGCGATCTTGCCAATTTCTAGAATTTCGACCATAATAATTACTACGATATCCTCCTCCGGTATCTTCCTTGAGCGTAACTCGCTTCTCCTTCCTTCGGTCCACCCATAGGCTTATCGCACTTTCGACGATGGATGATTTCATCCACAATTGTTGCATCCGTCTCGCATTTCCTTCATTTCATCTTTGATATCTTTGTATTGCGAGTCGATTTTTGAGCTTAACGCTTCCATCTTCTCCATGAGTTTCGAAGCATCAGTGTTTTCGACAAAAGCAACAGTTTTCGGAGAGGTTTAGTTTTGGAATCTTTGGACCAATCGAGTTTGAGAAGTACTCGATCTTCGAGCAATTGATGTGCATCGTTGGGAGTCTTATAGAGAAAAACTCCTCCAGCATCAAGGATGCCTTGAGAGATTTCATCTAGTCCATGGTAAAAGATTTGGATAATGGTTCCTTTGGATAGTCCATGCCAATGACAACTACGAAGCAAATCTTTCATTCGAAGCCAAGCTTCGACAAGTGATTCGTTTGGGTTTTGGGTGAAAGCGAATTTCTCCCATGTCGATCAAATATGGCAGGTGGAAAGAATCGGCTTACAAAAGCTTGCCTCATCTCCTCCCAAGTATTGATGATTCCTGGGGTTAATTCATTGTACCATACTTTAGCATCTCCGGCGAGTGATGATGGGAAAAGTTTGAGTTTGATGGCATTGACATCGGTGTCACCATAACGGAACATGCCGCAAATTTCGATGAATTCGGCTATGTGCTTGTCGGATCGGCGGCGCGCGGCCATCGAATTGACGGTCTTTGATCATGGAAAAGTGATGTCCCTTCACGGTGAAGTTGTCACCAAGATTGATAGCAACAATAGCACTTCCGAGAGTTGGTGCTACGGCTCGGTTGGTTCCCACATGGGTTGATCGTCCGCCATGGGAAAAGGTAAATTGGTGAAAGGGTTTTAAAAAACTTTGGCTTCTATGAGGTTATCAAATGGTGGGTTTGGTACTCTTGGTACACGATTTTCCAATGGTATGAAAAGTGTTCTTCTTCTTCTTCTTTGAATCAAACGTTCGGGGTTGGTAAGAGGTGTAATTGGTTCTATTCCGCTGCTCGAGTGTTCATACAATGTCCTAGAGAATCCGGGCAATATCTAAACACACGGACAAACAACGAAAAAGTTTTTCGGGTCGAGATTAGGTAACCGGATCGGTTGCGGGTTGCGACCGATCGGTTAGACCGATTGGGTAATGGGAAAAATCGTAACGATTCGGTTGAAGGACAACCGGATCCGGTTAAGGTTTCGAGAGAAAATTTTGGTTGAATCGTGAGGGAAATTCAAAAACTTCTGAAACATAATCAAATCCCGGCGGCGAAGACTTGATGTGCTACGTGTGTACAAGTTTTAAATTTATAAAAGGTGAATTACCAATATTACCAATAACACATACGAGCAAGTATACTCGTCCGTTATAGCAAGATTATGAAGGTAAGTCGGGATCGTTCGCAGGGATTTGAGTGAATCTAAACACAAGTTTGAATCAACAAACTCTATCCAAAACATATAACAAAGCAAATAGATATAATGAAATTCAGATGATTAAAAACTACACTTGCTTAAACTAGTTTCATATCATAGATTAATGTGATTGTGTTAACCTCTTAACATGTTGGTTATGATAATTAGTTGGTGGACTAATCTATTGTTCTTACAAGTTAAACCTTCGTCAAGATTTTAGTTCATAAAAACAAGCATTACGTTTAACCAATCAATGCAAGTTTCATAAGTCTACGTACATAAACTTAAACACAAAAACATCCACTTGTTTCTTCAAATTGCTTAAGAAATGGTCAATACAAAAGGTAACCGATCATAGACAAAAGGCTACAATTGATTCTCAACAACTAATCTTACGACCTTTTAGATGTTTCCAACCAATCCAATTTGATAATCAAAAAGCGTTTCTATTACAACCACACCTTAGTTCCTTTGTATAATCAAGAATAATGGGTAAAAACAATCATCCATAGACAAAATGATTATGACTAGTTGAATAACAATAAGTTCTTTCGACCTCAACGATTACTATCAATTAGCCAAACTTGATTAACAAATGTCACTACGAAACTTTAGCACAATTGGATCTTAGAATCAACTTGAAATTGAATTAAAACATGTTAACACAATCTTTAACTAATCATATGATAATCAACATCATTTAAGCAAGTGTATAAAGAAACTAGCCACTCATAGCAAACATGAACATAAACTCAGAACTTTGAACATTAGAAAACATGATTAAAAGTCTTACAATGCTTGGAATAAGATTACAAATGGTGAAGTAATGATTCCCAAAGTATTGGGGTAGACTTCTTGGTGATTTGGCCTCCAAATGTGGAACTTGTAGAACTCCAAACTTTCCTGGACTTCTAAGGACGAATTTGAGAGCTTAAAGCTTTGTTTGATGAGTAGAGAGATTTATATTTGAAGTGTGTGTCTCATATGCTCACAAATGGCCTCTATTTATATTAATTCCAAATCCTAGGGTATTAATTGCTGAACTTGGCCTCCAAGGAGTAAGGAAGGGACTAGAATACACCAAGAGAAGGACCTAGAATCGTTTGGATGCAAAGGAGAGACTTAGTGATGAAGATTTGGCGGATCGGCTTCTCCACCGGATCGGTTATATGACCAACCGATCCGGTTGGTCTTCTAAAAAGGGGGCCAACCGTTCGGTTGCGGTGGCGACCGAACGGTTGGTGATGGTCATATTGTGTTTCTGGTCAATTTCCAACCGATCCGGTTACACTTGTAACCGATCCGGTTGGATTTCCTGAGTTAAGGAAACTTGATCTTTTCTTTTCTTTATCTTGTAGAACTTGGTTCTTCAATCACTATGGTCTTCAAAGGTCCTTGAGATACTGATTTAGGCTTCACTGAAACGAAAATCTTCCATTTGCTGAACATTTCATTACTTTCCTTCCTTTTCCCTGCACTTGGTTATAAACACTAGACAAACATCTTTCGATGCGTTTAAGCACTATAATCATGTAAATATAACCAAATAACATATATAAAAGCACACATAACGCTACTAAAAACATGCACAATCTAAGCGTTATCAGGCGCCGAAACACCCTCCACATCATTTCAACGAGCAACAATTTTCACCACACCGGATGCTCTAAGATATCACTTTTTTTTTATCACTTCTTCCCAATTTTGAGCGAAACATCTTATACCAAAAATAACACTGCATCTTCTTCTCAATTCATTCCACTTCTTTTCTTTTTTCCTTATAAAAATCTAGAGAGCATAATTTTTTTTCAATTTCTTCCCACTTCTTTTCCTTTCTCTTGTAAAATCATCTCAAGAACACAACGTTAGAGCATTAGGTGACACAACAAGCTTAAGCTCTTCATTCGAGGCTTACGGGTGTCACATCACTATAATAAACATCCACAACTAATCCCCCTCACTCACAACAAATCTCAATTTAATCATTTGGGTCCCACCACTTACGATTTAATTTTTTTTTACATTTCCACATAAAATAACTATTATGAAAGAAAAAAATAATAATAAGAATTGGTACCTACAAATCGATCTTAAGATCGTCCATCCCAAAACGATTTATCAAAAACCACCACCATTTTCTTCATCCCACAAACCACCAACCACCATCTTAATCCCACAAACCACAAATCACCATCACCACCATCTACAAATCACAGACACACTCTCTGCAAACATACTCTCACACACACAACTCACAAACCATTTATAAATTAAAAAAAAAATGATTAAACTAACACTTGGGCCCCACCTTTGTCAGATTTTTGGTTCGTCGTCTGCACGATGAGGGCTTGTTTGGCGAGCCATGGCGAAGCACGCTGGTGTGATGGTGAGAGGCAACGAAGTTGCCACGTTGGAACGCGCGAGGTGATGGGGAGCGTACACCGTGTGCTCTTATTTAGTTAGCAATGTTTAACGGATTAATTCCTTCGACCCCAAGACGTCCCGGGGAACTTTTTAGGGTAGGGAGTGTTTCGGTTTTAAAAATATTGCGGCAACTAGTGTAAAAATTATAAATTTTAGAGGTAATTTAATTAATGATACAAACAAACATCCGATTCGACCTTCCAAAATAAATTCGCCCTTCCAATATAAATGTTCAAATTCCGCTCGATGTCTCTAACCCGATAAGGACCGGTTATCCATCCTGCGAATAATTCTTTTATTCGTGGCGCGTACGACTTCGCTTCCGTTGAAGTACTTTAACAAGACCAATATGATAAACCAGAAACCCACACATTCATCATATTTCCAAACAAAACCCGACCTTTCAGAATTTGGCTCGTGAGTCGTGAGATACGATACTAAAAAGGGTTGGATAACGCATCCTCCTTCCTTTGAGCATGAGTCGATAGTCTTCACAACCGATTGTTTTCTTTTTAAGATGCGAGTATTATCGCATATACTGTTTTTAGTTAAGGTATTTGTGGCTAGTGATGGTGGTGGTCTTTGTGGGAATCTTACACCCATGACAAGGGATCAAACAATGATAGTCAAACAATAAAGGAAAACGAAAACCAAACACATTACACAACAATTCACCGGTTTGACTCCTTATGTCCAATCCACTAGAAAAACTCACTAAAGAGTTTTTATTACAAAATGAAGACATTCAAACTCTCAACACTCTCGATACCCTTACAAATCTCTATCACATACGTTTTTCTCTTCTTAAGGATAATAGAAAGCTATACATAACATCCTTTATTTATAGGCTTAAACATACTCGCTTCTCAATTTTGGTACATATCAAATTAAAAACTATTATCCTTATTCTCCAAGGCAATTACCAAATCTGTGTTTAGGAAAATTCGGTCATACACTAATAGTCTCGTTACACATGTTTAGTTATGATGTTGATAGTAAATTAAAAAATTGATGTGACGTTGAATTGATGATGATTAATGCACTTGGTCTCAAAACACACATTTGTCTTGAAAGATGGTTGTAAATGTTTTGTAAAGAAAAAATGTTATTGGTAATCTAGTTTCTTGGAATGAACGGTCATCTGCTTTTGCTTGTAAGAGCACCAGATGCCATAACGCTTGAGCCACACCATTCACGTGTCGAGGCGTTACGGCGTCACTATGACACCGAGACCTTAAGGCCTGACTTGAGCCAAGAGACGAACATTACTGTGTGTGTAATGGTGGTGATGGAGATATGAGTGATGACGAAGAGGAAGTAGTGTTTTTTTTATTGTTTTTTTAATACTTTTTTTATTCTTAAACTTTTAAAAATGTTGTGCTCTAAGTGTTAACTTTTTAAAATTTTGATATCTTGTAATTTGTTGTAGTAATTCTTTGTAAAAGTTATTAGAAAATTAAAAATGTTTTATTTTTATATTTTTATGTAATTTGTAATTTTTATTTTTAATGGATAAACAATTAGTAGGTTAGAAAAAATAAAGAAGAAAATAAAAATGTGCCTCTTAAAATAGTTGTTTTGGCTTCAGCCATGAGAGAGGTTTGATTGTGTGAGTGAAAAAGAAAAATGTTGAAATGGTATGATGTGACACCTAAAAAAGTCATTCGCTTGGCTTAGTGCTCTAAGTAAGGTGTCATTTATTTTACAGTGGTTTTATATTTTCATTTACAAACCATGTTTGCAGAAGAAGAACTAAATCTAAAGTCTTCATTTGTAAGAAAGAAGATTGTTTGTTTTTTGTGCCTTTGAAAGAAACGAATGAAAAAGATATAGATAGGGTTTGTGTTGAAGTAGTAAGAAAAAATAAAAGTTTATGTCTAATTTTTGAACAGATTAGAAGTGAAAAGAATTACTTATATCTCCAAGAAAACAAACAAAAACCTCTGCACATCTACAAGCAAAAGAAGTGAAAAGAAAAGAAAAAAAAAATAGAAAAATAAATGACATCCAAGAGTGCATATTTAGTGTTATATTTTTTTTGTGAGTTTATAACATTGGTAAAGTCAGATTGTAGTTTAATAAAGGAAAAATGTTGCCTAATAGTAACCAAGTTTTATCACTGTTCCAATTTAGTCACTTGAACTTTATATTAACCACAAAAACCATTCAAGTTTAAAAAGTGTTCCATTGTTGTGTAAATGTTTAAAATAAGTGCATTGTTTGGTTGTACCTTGATAACAAACACCCACCCCCTGAATTTCACTAATCTCAACTTACTCGATGTACAACCAACTTATGCACACTTGAGAAAAATATAAGTCATCAAATAATAACGAAGTTTGAGAACTGTTCCGTTTTGGTCACTTAAACATAAAAGTTACATAAGAATGGAACACTTGTAAAACTTGAGTGGTTAAACCTTACCAAAAAAAGTATGAGTGACTAAATTAGAACACTAATGAAACTTCATTACTAGAGTTATGTTATTTAAACCTACAACACAAGCCTAAATATATACCTAATGCATAAATCATTTGTACAATTGAATTAAGTATTTTTTTTCTTTAAATTCTCACCAATCAATTTTTTAAATCAATCAATCAAATCATTAGGTTTATTTGTAGGATGATTAGTAAGTCTAACAATCATTTTTTTTTAAAATATACTTGCCTTTTTTTAACTTATTAAAGATTGTGACATTTTTTAAATCAATCAATCAAATCATAGGTTTATTTGTAGGATGATTAGTAAGTCTAACGATCATTTTTTTTTAAAATATACTTGCCTTTTTTTAACTTATTAAAGATTGTGACATTCCGAATTTTTCGTCATATTATTGTTGCTGAAAGTATTTTGAAAATGGATAAGGTGCCAACGTAGGATACTGGGAGTGACGCAAGCAAGTGACATGGCAGTATTGGTTGTAAGTAATGCCACGTGTTAATCTCAAGGACAACTTTATATGAGTGGCCTTGGACTCAAACTAGGAAACCAGACCCTGCAAAAACTTGCTCCCTTTTCTCAAAAGACAAAATATAACATGTGATTTTAGTTTTAGAGCACTAGGTATCCTGTTGACGTTTAACATGTTATTGGTATGTCAACTTAACATTACGTCATCCTTTCCTTAATTATATACATCATCATTCGTTGTAACATACCACTAACATGTTATTGATTCTCACAAATACCCCACTAAAAATACTCACTCAGTCACAATACAAAAAAAAAAATATATACATATATAATAACACACACAATAATGCAAATGGCGGCTCAAAACGTTTGGCTCACAAATGACACGAACTCCGATATGATTGACACACGAATAGCATGCATTTGACACGTTAAATGTTCTTCGTACCATGTGCTCTTACAAAAATGTGATGAATAAAATTATATACTCCGTAAAAGTTTTGAGTTATAACTAATCTTATTAACTTTGTATGCTAACATAAAGTAAGGATCAAATAATAAATAAAAGTAAAATGAGAAAGATGAGAAATAACCACAACCACATATTTCAGATGCATCTCCCATGAAATTCTCTTTTTTCATTTGAAATATGTGGCTGAAAACATTTCTCATTTTTCTTATTTTTATTTGTCTTCTTAATGGATCCATTCCCTACTAACATATGTTAACTGGACATATATTAACGTATTAACAAAAAATATATATATTCTGGTTTATTTAAAGTGAAAATTAGGTTTAATTATAATAATTTTTCAGTTTAATAAATGCGTATTAAATGTATTTTTTGATTAAATAAAAAAATTGAGTTTATTATAACATACTATCTTGTGCAGAGTGAGCACAATTTAATAGAATTGCAACTATTACACTAAGCACAAACAATATTGGAATTTCCTTTTTGTTTTAATTGTTAAATTTAAAAACAAACACAATTGTTATTTACAACAAAACCAAATAATAAAGCTGACTTTTGATGGAAGAAGATTTCATACGGAGTATTTATTTAAGAGTTTTACTAAATAATGTCCACCGGTCAATGTTTAATATGAATATAATAATAAATTTAGATTTTGTTAAATAAAAAATAGTATATATTTAAGTTAAATGTTATGTTCATTTATTATGCATTAAATATATAATTACTTTAAATATGAAAATAACAGATTATTTAATTTGCCTTATGGGATTGAGTCGTAGAATAGCAACGTACTTTTCCAAGTGTCCCGTTCTGGTACGTGTACTTTTTTTAAGATGTAAAATAGCAATATACTTTCTATAAATGTGTCGTTCGTGCGTTGTCTTTTTAAGTTGTAGAATTGCAATGTACTTTCCATAAGTGTTCCAATTTGGTACGTCCTACTTCCATAAGTATTTCATTTTGGTACGTCATCCTACGTACTAAATTGGAACACTTATCAATAGTGCATTGCTATTCTACGACTTAAAAAAGTACACGTACTAGAACAGGACCCTTATGGAAAGTGCATTCTATTCTACAGCAAAAAAGTAGCGTACTGCAAACGGGACACTTGAAAAATTACGTTGCTATTCTACGACTCATTACCGAGTGAACAGAGCATAACCTTTATTTAATATAAAATTTTGAAGTTTATAAAACGAGCTCATGTGTGTGTTTCGGATAAGTTTGATGTCAATTCTATATCTTTTTGGAGTGACAAGTGCCCACAAGATCTCCAACGATTGTAACGTTCATTTTCGTGGTAAAATAAAATTTGAGGATTAAAAATATTTGAACCCCACTCATGACAAAATACAAATTGTGGGGCCTCAAACTTTATATTTTGATTTGATTAACAAATAACAATCATATGAAATATTAAAAGCATAGTGATACTTGTTTTGGTCTTCTTTAAATGGATAAGGTTACGTGTTATTCAACGAATCTATGTGGCAATATTGGTCGTTTGTGGCACCACGTGTCAACTTAAAAGGCACAAAGAAAAAAGCCAAATAGGCAAATAGCAAATAGTGAAATTATAGCCGTTAAAATCTCGATTTATTTCTTAAGGTCTTTTGATTTTATAATTCTGCTAAGAGTGCAAGGTGAGGTTAGGTTTAATAACACGTTATTGGTATGCCACATCAGCGCCACATCATCTCCTCCCAATAACACACCAATAACTAAAACACCCTCCTCATAACACACCAATAACATATTATTGGGTCCCATTTTTTTCATTTTATTTTATTTACATTTAAACGTTAACTTTAAAAAAAAAAAAAAAAGAATTACGAATGGCATCAGCCATTCAAATGGCGGAACTCGATTTGGCGTGCGAATGGCGAGAGAACTGGTACGAAGATGGCGGCGCCATCTGTACCAAAGTTTCCCTATGGCGTGTTGATGGCATTCTCACCGAGCCCTCTAAGTAAAATCGAGTCAATTTTTGATAGGATCTTTAAAGGTACAAGATCTTAAATAAGATCTATGTTAAGAATATAGGATCGTAAGATCTCGATCAGATTTAACCTTACTTCCCTTTAATTATAACTAACTTGTTAACTATAAATGAAAGAATTTTCTTAAAGCAAAATGAAAAATAAACGTGGATAACTATAAATGTCTTATAAAAGAATATAATATATAGATGTTTAGGTTAAAATATTCAACGTTCTTAATCACTGATTATGTATTTTAATATTTTAAACTATTATGCGTTGCATTTTCACATTATTATAACTTTGAAAACTCTTCTTTCTTCATGACTTTGATATACAATCAACTTTGAATACAAATTACTAGACATATAAGACATTTGGATATTTAAATAGGATTTTCCGATCTTGATCTGATCTTACGATTCTGATCTGACAAAGACAAAAACAATTCATAGTAAGATCTCGATCTTGACAGCATCTAGTGAAATAGCTTATTTCGGTTATTAGAAACTCAAGTTAACTAGTTTACTTTAAGATTTTCGTGTTTTATATTAGACATCTATTCCGTTGAAGCTAATATCATACTAAGGTAACTATAAATCTTAATTTCAAAAATCCTATATTTTATTGGAATTCTTAATATTTGGTTGTTAAAAAGACAGTTTTTTACTAGAGGTGATGAAAATAAGCGGATCACTTTTTCACTTAGGAACTATAGCATGAGTTAGAAAAATTAATGTAATAAAGATCTAAATTCTAAACCACTTGACACTAGGTCTGAGCAAATCCACCCGATTCGAACCGATAAACCGACCAAAATCGGACCAAACCGACTTGACTTTTTTCGGTTTAGTTTTCGTTTTGTATATTTATTTCGGTTTTTGTCGGTTTTTTCAGTTCGAAACCCGAAAACCATCCCGAACCGAGTTATTCGGTTAGGTTTCGATTTTGATATCTATTTCTCGGTTCACTTCCCGGTTTGAATTTTTTTATTTTTCGGTTTTCTGGTCGGGTCAGTTTTTGTCGGTTTGGGTCGGGTTTGACCCGATGCTCACCCCTACTTGACACTAACTTGGGAAACACTTAAAGTAATTCCTTCACGCTCGAAAAGATAGAAAAAAAGACTAAACATTATCGTGCGACATTCTACATTGTACATCATATCGTTAAACAAGCAAAGCACAGTCGATCGTGCATAGTACAAACTACATAATTCCATCTTTAAATACAATTAACCGTCGGACTTCAAAGCAAAATATACATTTACACAAACACCAACTCGCCGCTAGGACATCTATTACATAAACATATACTTATTAGCATTACAACTTTTTTCACTTTTTACACTACAAAAAAGATAAAGAAATGATCTAGAGTATGCACTTTTGCATACTTTAAACCTCGTCTGCATCCTGCATTCCGCACCAAAGCACAAGCTACATCAATGATGTCAGTATGGCATTTCTATTATCCAACGATGCAAATCTACAAAATTTACTCCAAAAAACTTCGGATATTAGGATATGAATGTTTTGTTTGTTTTCATAGTGATTTCGTTGTAGTCCCGTCCTTTTGTACATTCTTCATCTACTGTACAAATTATATATAACAGCAGCAGGTCTTATCGAATGGCATGCTTTTAATCCGAAAGCAGCTCCTCCAAATCGTTTTCCTCAGACAACGAAGGAATATCATCCACATTTGTCTCATTGAGAAGATACTGAAGATTAGAGACAATACCATCCTCATTTTCATCTTGGTTATATGATTCTCGATCATCATCCATATACTCGGCGTCCTCATCATCAACTTCATGTGTCTTTGATACATCGTTCCCGATTTTTCGAGGGAGCTGTATGGTTTTCGATTTAGCGTTTGGATGTTCACATATACAAGAAGTTGGATTCTCGTGAAATTCACCCCGCCCAGGTCTTACCTCGTTTGGTTCTCCCATGAAACCTACTTGACGTGCCTGAACTTGCGATGCGAACTCTTCCCATGTCATGTTTTTACGATCCATGAATAAGCGAGAGAGTTTCTTTGCATTTGGACGTATTGTTGGTTTGTGTCCAAAGTATCTCCTGTGAGCATAAATAAGGGTTATCATAAGTAATGTTATTGCCTACGTTAGCTGATGCAAAGGAACTTAAAAACTTCATATATTTTCAACCTTCTTATATCACTTATACACAATTACCCCCCTCAATGTTTGCTTTAACTTTTGGTAGAAATAAATTTCACTTTTGTTCACACAATTACCCCCCTTATACTCCTTTTCTGATAAAAGCATTACCTATGTGCTACTTTAAAAGTGCTAATTTCATCAAAACAAATGCAAATGACCATTAAGCAATCCACACATTTCAAAGGCTTTGTTTTAAAAAAGATTCATAAGAAAACACAATAAGCCAATCAGCTTATGCAATGCTAGACAACCTCATAACATTAATCCGAAACGTCTATCCCAACAATAAAAGCTAATTACAGCTAATTAGTCAGTTTGATGTTGCACGCCTACCCAAAGAAGTGAAAGTACGACTGTAAATGGTAAACCTGAAAGAAAGAACAGCGTACCTCCGTCCAGCCAATATTTTGGCCATGTTACCATTGTTATTAGTAACAAAGACATCGCTTTCATCACACACCATGAAGTCTAGTGCAGCCATACGAGAAGAAAATGGTGAGAACGGTTCGAGCTCTTCTTTGGTGGCTATTGTGTCTTTTGAATGAATGTTTGGGAAAAGAGCCCTTAATGGAGCCAATGTCTCATCCCCACCGTATACTTCACCAGAAGCTACATAAATATGGACAGCTTTCTCATACCCGAGTGCTCTCAACACCAAACCTACTTCTTCAGGTGTAAGCGGGCATTTCCCTTGTCTCCTTTCTTTCTCCGGGTCACTAATCTGTAAATAACATTTTAGACCATCACAAAAATTATTTATTTTTAATTCTTTTGCATATATTGATGGTTTAATCCATAAGCTTTTGCCCATTTGGTAGTGTAACACTTTTTGGCAATGATTTTTTTTTTTATAAATACATTTTTTTTCTCATTGTTTTCAATCTTTGCTTTTGACAGGATCACTTTTTTTTTTTTTTTTTGGTGCTAGGATTGATATCATATTATTTTTATATTTTAATAATCTATATATGTTTAATTGAAACATTAAGCCGTAAAGATGAAAAACAATGAGTAAAGATAACGATATTGCCAAAAAAAAGTTTAAGTTAAGCCGCCAAACAGGCAAAAGTTAAGGAAACTAAACCTATAACCCTTAAAATAAAGGAGACTTACATGTAAAGTCTTCCATCTTTTTCGTATTTTACTCAATTCTTTTATTTCTTTCTCTCCTCCACCATAATAGCATCCCGAGAATGCAAGCATATCAGGTTCAAACCTGTATTGGCAACAATTGGGAAAGTTTGCTTAAGATAACTCGTAATAAACAATGTTAATGGATCTAACAAAATCTATAAACAGCATATGGGGTTAAATGGGCATAACTATAAAGCGGTCAAACTACATGAAAATGCAATGTACAATTCACTTTTTAACTATATATGCAACTTACTCTTTTTATATGACCTGTTAATACAACACACACTTGAACCTTTCTCTTTATCATTCATGTAACAATTTTATAGATCTTAGTACGAAGTGGTAAGCATGTTGCCTCAAATGGTTGAAGAGAGTACAGTAAATTACAATTTTCGTCCCTCAAACCATATGAAAAAAGTCTGCAACTAGACAATGACATAATCACCCAAAATTGTCATTCTTTTTACTGGTTAATTACCACAACTGACACCAACTTCATGGTTTGCTTGATTGTTTTTTACATACCAAGATTTTTTAACTAAAAATAATTCTACAAGTAGTAGGGAAAACTCATTATTATCATTATGATGACACAAAAACGGAAGGGCCGCATTTGTTCAATAACTGGTGTGATTAACCCACAACAACCACAACATTTCACATATAAAGATGAATCACGATATTTGGTTTCCATTTTCGTCCCCATGCTTGCCACTCGATGTAACGCTCCAAAATCCAACCTTACATAAGATTCTAATTCAAGACTAAATATTTGGTGTAAATTAATTATCAAGTAATTACGGTGTTATTTAATTAAAGTAAAAAGAGGATGGCACATCTTGTAATTAAATTAGAAGAGCAAGGACAAAGTGGGAAAATGTGGGTTGCGTTTACAAGTGGAATTCATAGTGTCATCTCCTTATTACATAAACTAAGAAAAAGAAAAGTGTGTGAACATTATTTTCGGCAGCCAAAACAAAGGGAGAGAGAAGCAAAAACCGGCAGCCACCTCGACAGAATCGGATGCTTCTGTTTTCATGATTTCCAGTGAGCCGATATTCTAATCCAGCAACTTCTTAAATCCCCGGCAGTACAAACATCAAAGGTAACAAATCAAATACTTGATCGGTATTAAAGATTAGCAAAATGGCATCTTGATGTGTTGTTACAGGGACATCTATATAGATCGTGATTTTGGAATAAGTGTTTATCTATATTTGATTAGATATATGATGGTTACACTTCAAAGCGGTTTGTTCATGACTTCATATTCTTGTGTGTTGCTGTGAACTAGTCATGCTTGTATGTGTTTAGTTATAACTCAATTAATTGATACTTTTCCAAGGATCCATAGCATGTGTATGATAATTTGATAGATTGCTAAAATGTATTAGTAAGTTTGGGTCATACTTACTCACACATGGATCATTGCAAGACACAATATAAAGTCTGGTAAAATGGGTAAAGTTTTAAAAAGAATGAACAGTTGTAATACTCATTAAATAGTTACACTATTCTTGTTTCGCACTTACGTTGAGATCTAACTCTCTGAACTCTTGACAGATGACCCACAAGGCTTTAGAACTGACCCGTGGTAGGTGATAGTTTGTGAGCGAGCACTAGCTTAGATTCCTTAGATAACAGTCTCTCTGTTATTACTATGTTGGATCAGATGTTAGTTACACCAAAATGCAAACGGACATTTATTCTTTTAGTATTGCTTGGTTAAACTCGTGTGGTAACCTTAAGCATGTTGTTAGGTTTTACTGGCCAAAATTGTATGTCAAAATTGTTGCTGATCAGAAACTCAAAATTGCAGTTTAATGTCAAAATTACTTGGTAATTGGCATTTTAGTTACATTTTTGTGTCAACTTACTTTGAATAATGCATTATAGTTGCGTTTTAATGTCAAAAAAGCTACTGGTCATAATTCCTACTTCTCAAAACAGCATTTCTAACCACATCAGGGAGGATGTTAACGTCGTGCAAACCCACGGAAACTGTGAGCAATATACTACAACTTATTTGTAGTATAAGAAAACTAACGTTACTTCTCATAATGCAAGATTCTCATAATGTAGAAACAAATAATGAAGACATCATGCTGGTTTATAGACATACCTCAAGTGCAGGGCAATAAAGTGTTTGCCCATCTTCCTCATCCGGTTGACCAACATTTGACCCATCTTTATTATGGGGTTGGTAAATCTTAAAGCATGGTAATTTACCCTGCATCTAAGTTTTTGAAAATCCGTTTCCAATTTGTTCGCAAGTCTGTAATCGAACTTGCTCAGCTGGACAGCCTGTAAAAAAAATATAATAAGTTGGTGCCTTGGTGGTATATAAGAAAAATAGTTAAAGAGAACTCACGAAACTTACACGTCTTTTTGAAAATAAAGGGAGTACACGAATATGATAGCATCTCTCGCTACATTTTCTAGGGACACGAGTACTATACGGAGACCATTTCTTGCCACCTTTATGAGGAAGTTCTCTTATAATTTTAACGTCTCGTGATAGATGTGATATAAACCAATCAACATCAAATATCTCCGCAAAAGAACTGTAACAAACAAAATAAAAAATTATCAGCTTTACAGGACTAACAAGGTGGTGTTTGAATATGCGTTTTGGAAAATATTAGTATCTGACAAATTGAAAAAAAACAAACCACCACCAAATGGCCTAGTGGTAAGGTCTTTGGCTTTCAAACAAGAGGTCAAGGGTTCAAACCTCACTAGGTGTGTACATTTGGGTGTGGCCAGGGAAGGGTCGGAAAAGGTTCCGGGATTAACCCGGTGAGGAAAAAGGCTCGCCCTCCCGGGTAACCTGAATAGGGAAAACCACATCCGTTTTACCCGTTTACCTTTACAAGTAAAAAAACCAAAAAAATCTAATGTTTGGCCAAAAGATTCTGCTTCCTGTTATATATTTCAGTTATAAGGGGTAAACAATATTACTTAATGAGATACTTCCGTTTCCCTTCACAAATCGTTTATATTTCTTTTGACAAAAGAAGTCAAGTGATTATTTATACTACAGCTCATTAACTAATTCTTATTATCCATGATTACCATTCATTAACTTTGATATGCATTGTATAATAATTGGTTTATTCACAACTAACCTAGCGTCCTTCCAGAAAGATTTCTTATCAAGCTTAGGGACAACAAGAGTAGCATTCAGAATTCGCGCAGCAACTACAGCATCTGTGATCTGCGAAAATAGGTTAGAATAAATTTTGTTAAACAGCATAACTAATAGGGTGATCATGAAGAAACTCTCTATAAACATATGTTGTTTTGATGAAACCTCAGCCCCAAATTCTATTGTTTGGGGATCCAGTTTCAATCCAACACCACAAGATAGAGAGTGTTTGGGATTATATTTTGGAAATTACTATCTGCCTATTGCATTCTCATTAGAATATATTGAGATAACAAGTTTAGAATTAGCTGCAACGAAAGTGATTCTGATCATTTAAAAGTCCTTTCACATGTAAATTTTACCCAAACACTTAAACAACTGGTTATCACAACTTTAAACAGCATACGAATATATACACGATCTCTTAAACCGTTATGTTACTGGTAATTATCAGATTATTCATATCACATACTCACATCCAAAATGTAGTCCAACATCCTGTCTTACAAGGTTTTTACGATTTCTTTTGTTAGACTTTTTAATGAGAGTACAACTCACCCCGGTTCTTTGTTGGTTTAAGCCTCCACTAGTAGCAATCAGCAAGTATCGATTAGGCCGTGTGACTGCTTGAGCTTCTGTGGTTAAATCAAGTTAGCAAAAGCACTCAATACTCCGCATCTTTATGTAATTTATGTCGTTAACCACTTACTTGGAAACTGACTGCTGGCATTACTACATCCAAAATAGAATTCTGACGTACGTGTACTCCAAAGATTTCGATCACTGATCATCTTGCTACTAGTCTAGATTTCAACAAACAGCAAAACAATCATAAGCATATAAGCTAATAGAACAAAAGTGGATCAAACAATACTAACTAAGCACATTACATTTGTTAATATTGTAATATTAAGTTTAATGCATGGGAGACCACCTAACAGTTCATAATTTTTCATTTACATCAGTAGGCCACCCAAACATTGAAACTACTCAATGAACCACCAAGTATGTAGATTTTGTTTATTATACCAAATTAATGACAAAAAACATGTTAAGATGACAAATATGTCATAAATTATTAAAGAAGTCAAATTTACCCTTGTGTACTTTTTCTATGCTCGGGACTGCTCCTAACGGTTTTTTTTTTAAGGCATTTTTATTAACCAATATGTTTTTGGTTGGTTTTGGAATAAACCATGTGCATACTCCGCGATTTGACTTAGCTTATTTTCATAATACAATAAGCATTTTTTAAGTATCCAACTCGCTTATGGTTTAACAGCTAATTTGAGCGACGTAAGACGTTTCTTATTAGTCTTTGTGGATGTGCTTTTCTCTAATACTTTAAGATAAATAATTATATTAAAGTATTAAAGAGTGTTTTACTGTTTTATGTTCATCAGTTTAGAGTGTTTAGATCATCGAAACTGCTTCTAAGTTCTAACAATCGACTTATTAAGGCAAAACAAGCCGTTTTTAATAAGTAGATTAAGACCTTATTTCAAAGCGCGCCTATTTGAAATAACATTAACATAATCTTTTGCTTATATGTTTAGAACAAACGGTACCATAGATTATACATTTGGAACCCCCCCCCACCCGCTACACCATTGGCTTTGGGACGCGCCATAGCGGCTGTAACGCCCCCCAAAGCCGAAGCAAAGGACTACTCTGGTGTCCATCCAGGTTTCAACTAAAAACCATGGTGGAAGGATACTAGTAGCCCACTACCTTAAACTTATAAGGTGCTCATATGTCTCTTATCATACCAATGTGGGCCGGGTTGTTACACCAGCGCCACCACACCGTCCCTCGCGCCATAGCGCATGCCATCCCTTGATTACGTGGATTTGCGAGGGAGGGTTTTTTTTTTAAAGGGGGTAGTTTGGCTTGTGTTATGAGGGAGAGTATTTTCTGGTGTGCGAGTGACCGGGTTGTGTTAAAAGGAAAATGTTGAGGTGGCCTATAAGACAAAAAAAGGGTTTATGTTGTTTTATGTACAACATAAGGCTAACAGGAGTGGTCACCATGGCCTCACCATCCACATAAGCGCCACCTCAACTTTCTCTCTCCTCTCACTTCCACTCACTCCCTCTCACCTTTCACCCGTTTTGATCACCTTCCCCTCACCTTTCATTAAACTACCCCACTTTATACAAATATACCCCACTAAATACCCCATACACACTCATAAACCAAATAAAAAACATTAAAACAAAAGAAGGGCCCACAATTTGTCAGCCTCACCAAAGGGGAGCCGGTCACCATTAGTCTCTTTTTTTTGTTGAGTCACGCGCGAATGAAGGTATATGTTTTGGGCTCACGAGTGACTGATGCTTCTAATGGTGAGTGGGTCACGACCACTCCCACTAGTCTAAGCAAATCCTAACACTATCTCCTAACAACACAACAACAACAACAACAAACTCAATCCCGCCGGGGGCAGGGTATGGGGGAGGTAGAATGTAGACAGATCCTAACACTATCTCCTGAAGTGCTTATATCTAAGCTACTTATCAGAAGCATGGGCACGTAAAGTAATAGAAAGTAGTTTCAATAGGGCCTTAAGTTAGGATGCATCATTATATATCCTCATTATCTCTCTTCATTTAAACCGTTAGTTTTAGTCACTATCATGTAAGTAGGAAGAAATATCGTTTCTCATAAAATACCGGAACTTCCAAGACTGAAGAGTTTCTAGGTGCATCATCATTATCCTCATTACCAGTGCCATTATCATCATCTAACTGAAAGTCAAGCAACAATTACACACTAATTAAACTTCATTTATTTAATAATGAATTTTTATAAATATATTGTATTAATGAATGAAATAAACTAAGCTTACAGATTTAAGATGTGGAAAATGGTGAGGATGATCGTGTGAAGGAGCTAAGAGAAATAAGAAGCAGTATAGGAGGAGAATGGTGACGGAGATGACGGAGATCACCGGGAGTAAGTGACGGAACCGGTTGTGTTTGTGGCTGTGGCGCCGCCGGTGACCGTCCATTAGTGACGTGGCGGTGTGCAGAATGATTGACCTCACTATATCTCTCTTTCTAATGAAATCTGATGGTTATTTATGACTTATGGTTGTTTAAAAGAGTTTGACTCAAAGTACAAATGTTTAAATTAAAGGTGTCAATTAAAATGATTTGGAGACTTAAATTGTTTTCAATGTCTAAATATGTGTGGCATAATTTTTATACCTTGTAAAAAAATGAGTTCAGGGGTGGCGTGGGGATTGTATTTTTCATCACCATCTTCGTTTTCACTCTCCATCCCCATCCTCGTCCCCATCTTCATCCTCGTTCCCATCTTTACCGGAGAGTTGCTTTACATCCCCAATGGGAATCAGGGATCCCCGTTGAAGATTCAGGAATTTTCCACCCTAATGAAATAACATAAAAATTTCATAAACTCGTCGCAAATATAAATAATTTTGACTCATAAAGTGTCTCAACAAATGTACATACATCACACATAGTTGGATTAATTACAATTCCAATTCAACTTTAAACACATTAAGCATTGTAATATCACATATAATATAAAAAAAGTTATCATATGTGTGTATTCGGACAAATAGTTAAGTAATATGTAGTTGGTGTTTATGCTTCTAATTTTAAAGGTGTTTGATTCTATAAATATCACATATACATAAAAATATACATGTCAATACTCATAAATATATATACATATACATTTACAAGTTAATCGAGTATGGATATAACATATAAATTCTAAATACTTATACACTAGAAAGATGGGGAGACATATAAATACAAGTTAATCGAGTATGGATATAACATATAAATACTTATATACTTTGACTCAAAGTACAAATGTTTAAAGTAAAGGTGTCAGTTAAGGTGATTGGGAGACCTAAATTGAGTTTAGAGGTGGCAATAAAGTAAGGAATGTTGAGGATTGTATTTCTCATTTTTATTTCTATTTTCACTCTCCATCCTCATTCTCGTCTTCATCCTCATCCTCCGTTCTCATCTTCATCGAGAAATTGCTTTACATCCCCATCTCGTCCTCAATGGGAATTAGGGATTCCCGCGGAGATTCGAGGATTTTTCTCCCTAATGAAATAACATAAAAGTTCTATAAACTCGTCGCCAATATAAATAATTTTGACTCATAAAGTGTCTCAACAAATGTACCTACATCGCACATAGTTTGATTAGTTACAATTCCAATTCAACTTTAAACACATTAAGCATTGTAACATCACATATAATATAAAAAAATTTATCATATGTGTGTATTCAGACAAATAGTTAAGTAATATGTAGTTGGTGTTTATGCTTCTAATTTTAAAGGTGTTTGATTCTATAAATATCACATATACATAAAAATATACATGTCAATACTCATAAATATATATACATATACATTTACAAGTTAATCGAGTATGGATATAACATATAAATTCTAAATACTTATACACTAGAAAGATCGGGGTCGGTGTCAGGGTCGGGGCCAGGTTTGGGGATTTATGTTATCTCCATACCCGCCCCATCACCGATTTTATATTTCGTGGATTCCCCGTCCCTATCCCCAGTCAACTCGGGGATTCCCTAGTCAAATCGGGTTTGGGGATCAGGTCCCATCGGGTACCGATTTTTTTTACCATCCCTAAGTGTGTCATCTAGTTGCAGCCATCAGGATGATGCCACGTAGGCTTAGGCATGAATTTAGGCACATCTTTTAGGCCTCTCAATCACTGCTCATAAAAAATAGCTAATTTAGCCTAGTTTATACTAAAAGATTTGGGTATATTTAACTTTTTTCTTTTTGAAGTGAGCGTACGATCTATTTAAAAGTTAAATGGGTATTAACGGTATATATTTTCTCTCAATTGAATAACATTACAATTGTTTCTAAAGAAAAACTTATAGATATAATACATTTAATTTTTTAAATATAAATGAGGTGTTACGTTTGAAGATTTTATTTCGTCGTTTTTGTTCTTTTCTAAAGCGATTCGTATAATATAAGTCGTTTGACCCGTGCTCGTTTAAGCCCGTACCAGTTCGGGCCCGAGCCCGTTTAAACCGTGGTTGGTGTCCGCCCGTTTTGGCACATCTAATTTAAAAAAATGTCCTAAAAGAAATTTAAACATGTCTAATAATCCTTTCTTTCTCCGGGTCACTAATCTGCAAATAAATTTTAGACCGTCACAATAATTATTTATTTTTAATTCTTGTGCATAGATTGAATAAAAAATATATGGTTTAATCCATAAGCTTTCACCCATTTGGTAGGGTGTAACACTTTTTAGCAATGTTTTTATTTTTTATAGTTTTTTTTTCTCATGGTTTTTAATCTATACTTCTGACGGGATGACATTTTTTTTCATTTTTTCTATGATTGATATCGTGAGTTATATCTTTTAGAAACTATATATGTTTAATTGAAACATTAAAGCTTAAAAGACGAAAACAATGCGGAAAAATAAAACTAAAGATAACAATAATACCAAAAAAAGTTTTAAGTTAAGCCACCAAATGGGCGAAAGTGAAGGAAATTAAACCATTAACCCTTAAACAAAAGGAGGCTTACATGTAAAGTTTTCCATCTTTTTCGTATTTTATTCAATTCTTTTATTTCCTTCTCTCCTCCACCATAATAGCATCCCGAGAATGCAAGCATATCAGGTTCAAACCTGTATTGTCAACAGTTGGGAAAGTTTACTAAGATAACTCATAATATACAATGCAATGGATCTAACAAAATCTATAAACAGCATATGGGGTTAAATGGGCATACCTAGAAAGCAGTCAAACTACATGAAAATGCAATGTACAATTCACTTTTTAACTATAAATGCAACTTACTCTTTTTATGACCTGTTAATACAACTCACTTAAACCTTTTTCTTAACCATTCATGTGACAATTTAATAAATGTTAGTACGAAGTGATAAGCATGTTGCCTCAAATGGCTGAAGAGAGTAAAGTAAATTACAATTACCATCCCAAAAACCTTATGAAAAATGTCCACCACTTGACAATGACTAATCACCCAAAATTGTCATTGTTTTTACTATTTAATTACCACAACTGACACCAACTCCATGGTTTGCTTGATTGTTTTTTACATACCAAGATTTTTTAACTAAAAATAATTCTACAAGTAGTAGGGAAAAACTCATTATTATCATTATGATGACACAAAAACGAAAGGGCCACATTTGTTCAATAACTGGTGTGATTAACCCGCAACAACCACAACATTTCACATATAAAGATGAATCACGATATTTGGTTTCCATTTTTGTCCCCATGCTTGCCACTCGATGTATAACAACAACAACAACAAACCCAATCCCGCCGGGGCGGGCTATGGGGGAGTTAAAATGTAGACAGATCCTACCCCTGCCCCAGGATAAACCCGGGAGTAGAGAGAGGATAAACCCGGGAGTAGAGAGACTGCTTCCAACGAGACCTCCGGCAAGTGCAGGTGTGCGGGTGAGATAGAAAACAGAAGAAAGCAGAAGACAGTAAACAACCACAATCCAACCTTACATAAGATTCTCATATAAGACTAAATAGTTGGTGTGAATTAATTATCAAGTAATTGTGGTGTTATTTAATTTAAGTAAAAAGAGAATGGCACATCTTGTAATTAAATCAAAAGAGTTAGGATAAAGTGGGAAATTGTGGTTACGTTTACAATTGGAATCCCTGGCGTCATCTCCTTATTACATATAATAAGAAAAAGAAAAGTGTGTGAACATTATTTTCGGCAGCAAAGGGAGAGAGAAGTAAAAACCGGCAGCCAACTCGACAGAATTGGATGCTTCTGTTTTCACGATTTCCAGTGAGCCGATATTCTAATCCAGAAACTTCTTAAATCCCCGGCCATACAAACATCAAAGGTAACAAATCAAATACTTGATCGATATCAAAGATTAGCAAAATGGTATCTTGATGTGTTGTTACGGGGACATATATATAGATCGTGATTTTGGAATAAGTGTTTGTCTATATTTGATTAGATATATGATGGTTACACTTAAGTGCGGTTTGTTCATGATTTCATTTTCTAGTGTGTTGCTGTGAACTAGTCATACTTGTATGTGTTTAGTATAACTCACTTAGTTGATACTTTTCCAAGGATCCATAGAATGCGTGTGATAATTTGATTGATTGCTAAAATGTATTAGTAAGTTTCTGTCATACTTACTCACGCATGGATCACTGGCAATACATATATATAAATTCTGGTAAAATGGTTAAAGATTTAAAAAGAATGAACAGTTGTTATACTCACTAAATAGTTGCACTATTCTTGTCTTGCACTTATGCTGAGATTTAACCTTCGAACTCGTAAGGCTTTACAGATGACCCACAAGGCTTTAGAACTGACCCGTGGTAGGTGATAGTTTGTGAGCGAGCACTAGCTTAGATGCCTTAGATAACAGTCTCTCTGTTATTACTATGTTGGATCAGATGTTAGTTGCACCAAAATGCAGACAGACATTTATTCTTTTAGTATTGCTAAGTTAAACTCATGTGGAACATTTAAACATGTTGTTAGGTTTTACACAGTATCATGAATTTCATATTTAAAATGTATGTAGTGAGACCTTGGTGCAACACTCAAGACACAAATCCATGGACAGATTACCATCCCCTTCTCCTCCTGGCTCATCATGGTCCCCTACCCGACAGAAGACATCGCCCAAACAAGGAAAACGGCAGTGGCCAACGCGACCAAACACTACTCCGTCCATCATAACCAAAGAGTCAACCAACAAATGACTAAAGAAAGAGGAAGTGACCTCTCAATCATGGGGAAAATGGTCAGGAAAGGAGGTTATAGGTGCGTATTAGTCTTTTTGTTTTTCCTTTTGGCTTTTTAGGGATCTTTTGTTTGACATGTGATTATGAGGTCTTTTTTTGGGTTTGCAGTACTTGATGACGATGATGAAAATGATGATAACTCGTCTGACGAGGACAAAGATGACGAATCTGGAGAATCGGAAAAGGAGGTTATAGGTACGCATTAGTCTCTTTGTTTTTCCTTTTCGCTTTTTAGGGATCTTCTGTTTGACATGTGATTATGACGTCTTTTTTGGGTTTGCAGTACTTGATGACGACGATGATGAAAATGATGATAACTCGTCTGGCGAGGACGAATTTGGAGAAGATACAGATGGGGATGAATCTGATTTTGATTCAGATTGTTTATTTGGGGAGAGAAAAGAAAAGAAAAATATGTGATGAGGACGATGCAAATGACGATCTTAAGGAGAATGATGATGACGACTCTTTTGATGAGGACAAGAATGACGAATCTGGAGAAGATATAGATGGGGATGCATCTGACTTTGATTCAGATTGTTTACTTGGCGAGAGAAGAAAGAAAAGAAGAAAAAGATGTGGTGAGGACAACGATGATGACCATGGCAACTCTTCAGATGTAGGCGAGGATGATGAACCTGGAGAAAATATAAATGGTGATAAATCTGATTTTGATTCAGATTGCTTATTTGGGGAGAGAAGAAAAATGTGTCGTGAGCATGATGATGATGATGACCCTTCTGATGACGATGGTGACTCTTCTAAAGAGAATGAGGATGCGGACGAGGAAGACAAAACTGAGGAAGAAATAGATGGGGAGGAGGATGGCGACGGTTCTAATGACAATGGTGACACTTCTGATGAGGACGGGGATGACAAATCTAGAGAATATATAGATGGGGATAACTCTGATTTTGATTCAGATTGTATGTTTGGGGAGAGAACAAAAATGCATGGTGAGCATGATGGTGAAGATGACGGTTCTGATGAAGATGACGGTTCTGATGATGATGACGACTTTTTAAATGAGAGTGAGGAAGACAAAACTAGAGAAGAACTATATGGTGATGGACTTGATGTTGATTCAGAAGGTTTATTTGGGGAGAGAAGAAAGAAACAAGACACGTGTGGTGAGGACATTGATGACAATGATTCTTTTAATAGAGTCAAGGATAACAAATGCGGAGAAAATATAGATGAGGTTGAATCTGAGTTTGATTCAGATGGTTTGTTTGAGGAAAGAATAAGAAGATGTGAGGATGATGATCATGTTGAGGATGATGACTACTCTTCCGATGAGGACAAGGATGACGAATCTGGAGAAGATACAGATGGGGATGAATCTGAATTTGATTCAGATTGTTTATTTGGCGAAAGAAAAAAGATAACAAAAAAAAGATGTGGTAAGAAGGATGACGACTGTTCAAATGCCGGTGGTGACACTTCTGATGAAAACGAGGATGATGAACCTAGAGACGACACAGACGGGGATGAATACGATTTTAATTCAGATTTGTTTATTTGGGAAGAGAAGAAAGGAAATAAGAAAAAGATGTGGTGAGGACGACAATGATAATATTGAGGACAATGATGATGATGATGATGACTCGTCTGATGACAATGACGAGAGTTCTGATGAGGACAATAATGAATCTGGAGAAGATAAAGAAGGTGATGATCTGACTTTGATTAATGATGAAAAGGAGAGATGTGGTGAAGAAGCTGATAATGATGTTGAGGATTTAGATGAAGAGTATGACGAATCTCGAGAATATATAGATGGGGATGAATCTGATTTTGATTCAGATATTTTATTTTGGAAGAGTATAAAGAATAGAAGAAAAGGATATGCTGAGGACAATGATGACGAAAACACTTCTGATGACGATGTCAACTCTTCTGATGAGGACGGAGATGGCAAATTTGAAGAAGATATAGACGGGGATGAGCCTGATTTTGATTCAGATTGTTTATTTGCGGAGAGAAGAAACCAAAGAAGAAAAAGATGCGAGGATGATGATCATGATGATAATGTTGAGGACGATGATGACTCTTCTGATAACAATAGAGATAAGGATGAATTTGATTTTGATTCAGATTGCTTGTTTGGCCAAAGAAAAGAGAAAACAGTAAAAAGATGTGGTGAGGAGGATGCAGGCTGTTCTAATGACGGTGATGACATTTCTGATGAGGACATGAATGACGAATCTAGAGAAAATATAGATGGGAATGAATCTAATTCTGATCCAGATTGTTTATTCAGGGAGAAAAGAGATAAACAAAGAGAAAGATGTGGTATGGACAACGATGATGACGACCCTTCTGATGACGATGTCGACTCTTCTGACGACCCTTCAGATGTTTATTTAACGAGAGAAAAAAAAAGAAGAAAAAGATATGGTGATGGTGATGATGATGATGACTCTTCTCATGTGAACAAGGATGATGAATCTGGAGAAGATATAGATGAAGATAAATCTGATTTTGATTCAGATTGTTTATTCAGCGAGAGAAAAAAGAGAAGAAGAAAACATTATGGTGAGCATGATGATGATGACGACTCTACTGATGAGGATAAGGACGGAAAATCTGGAGAAGATAGAGACGAGGATGGCTCTGATTCTGATTAAGATTGTTCATTTGGCAGAGATATAAGAAAAGAAAAAAATTGTGGTGACGATGTTTGCTTTCAAAAAGCACACCTGAGGTGTGAGGCGCAGCAAGGCACTCATCAGGTTGCTTTCGAGTAACAGAACGCAACGTTGTTCGTAAGGCTTATGAGGCGTGAAAAGATCACCCACCTCAAGGCACTGCTTTTTAAGCACCATGTATAACCAAAGAAATAAATCAAACAAAGGTCATAGATTCTCTTTTAGATTGTTCTTATTTATCTTCTATTCTCTTTTGCATTTCTAAGCAACTGCCGAAAGAGGTTTTACTCTTCTCTTCTGTGTTTACATGTTCATGGATTCCAATTCTGTAGTTCCATTATTCTCTTGTGTTAAGATGTCGGGGAATTATCTTTCAACAAGAATCAGTATCAGAACTGAGCATCGATTTGTGTGTGTGACAAATACTCTTTCAATCACTAATCAATCACCTGGTCACTTTGTCAATCACTAATCTACATGTATTAAAAATTTGATAATTGGTCAACTATGTACATCTCTACATTTATGAAAGTTTTAGCCACTGCCTAGTACCTACTAGTAAACTCACTTTCTATATTGCGATATGCTTCGCATCACATTACTAACATGTTATATAACTCAAGTTTTAAGTCCAAATTGCTAATGCGGTAATAAAATTGCTACTGGCCAAAATTGTATGTGAAAATTGTTACCGGTCAGAAACTCAAAATTGCAGTTTAATGTCAAGATTACTTGGTAATATGCATTTTAGTTACATTTTTGTGTCATACTTACTTTGAATAATGCATTATAGTTGCGTTTTAATGTCAAAAACGCTACTGGTCATAATTCCTGCTTCTCAAAACGGCATTTTTACCAGATCAGGGAGAATGTTAACGTCGTGCAAACCAATGGAAACTGTGAGCAATATACTACAACTTATTTGTAGTATAAGAAAACTAATGTTACTCCTCATAATGCAAGATTCTCATGATGTAGAAACATATAATGAAGACATCATGCTCGTTTATAGGCATACCTCAAGTGCAGGGCAATAAAGTGTTTGCCCATCTTCCTCATCCGGTTAACCAACTTTTGACCCATTTTAATGATGGGGTCGGTAAATCTTAAAGCATGGTAATTTACCCTGCATCTAAGCTTTTGAAAATCGGTTTCCAATTTGTTCGCAAGTCTGTAATCGAACTTGCTCAGCTGAACAGCCTGTACAAAAAAAAAAATATAATAGGTTGGTGGTATATAAGAAAAATAGCTAAACAGAACTCACGAAACTTACACGTCTTTTTGAAAATAAAGGGAGTACACGAATATGATAGCATCTCTCACTACATTTTCTAGGGACACGAGTACTATACGGAGACCATTTCTTGCCACCTTTATGAGGAAGTTCTCTTATAATTTTAACGTCTCGTGATAGATGTGATATAAACCAATCAACATCAAATATCTCCGCAAAAGAACTGTAACAAAAAAATAAAAAATTATCAGCTTTATAGGACTAACAAGGTGATGTTTGAACATGCGTTTTGGAAAATATTAGTATCTGACAAGTTGGAAAAAAAACAAACCACCACCAAATGGCCTAGTGGTAAGGTCTTTGGCTTTCAAACAAGAGGTCAAGGGTTCAAACCTCGCTAGGTGTGTACATTTGGGTGTGGCCAGGAAAGGGTCCGAAATGGCCCCAAGATTAACCGGGTGAGGCCGCGTACAACTGAGGCAAAAAGGCTCGCCCTCCCTAGGTAACCTGAATAGGGAAAACCACATGGCCTGGTGGTAAGGTCTTTGGCTTTCAACCAAGACGTCAAGGGTTCAAACCTCGCTAGGTGTGTACATTTGGGTGTGGCCAGGGAAGGGTCGGAAACCCGGTGAGGCCGCGTACAGCTGAGTCAAAAAGGCTCGCCCTCCCCGGGTAACCTGAATAGGGAAAACCACATCCGTTTTACCCTTTTACCTTACAAGTTGAAAAAAACCAAAAAAATCTAATGTTTGGCTAACCCAAAAAATATTCTGCTTCCTGTTATCTTATATTTCAGTTATAAGGGGTAAACAATATTACTTACTTACCCAGTTACCCCATTGTTTATACTAATCAGAGATACTTCCTTTTCCCTTCACAAATCGTTTATATTTCTTTTGAAAAAAGAAGTCAAGTGATTATTTATACTACCGCTCATTAACTAATTCCACGATTACCATTCATTAACTTTGATATGCATTATATAATAATCGGTTTATTCACAACTAACCTAGCGTCCTTCCAGAAAGATTTCTTATCAAGCTTAGGGACAACAAGAGTAGCATTCAGAATTCGCGCAGCAACTACAGCATCTGTGATCTGCGAAAATAGGTTAGAATAAATTTTGTTAAACAGCATAAGTGATAACTAATAGGGTGATCATGAAGAAACTTTCTATAAACATTTGTTGTTATGATGAAACCTCGGCCCCAAATTCTATTGTTTGGGGATGCGGCATCAATCGCACACCACAAGATATAGTGTTCGGGATTATGTTTTTTCATTAGAATATATTGAGATAAAAGGTTTAGAAGTAGCAGCAACGAAATTGATTCTGGTCATTTAAAAGTCCTTTCACATGTAAATTTTACCCAAACACTTAAACAACTGGTTGCCACAACTTCAAACAGCATAGGAAATAATATATATACACGATCTCTTAACCGTTATGTTACAGGTAATTATCGGATTATTATTATTCATATCACATACTCACATCCAAAATGTAGTCCAACATCCTGTCTTACAAGGTCTTTACGATTTCTTTTGTTAAACTTTTTAGTGAGAGTACAACTCACCCCAGTTCTTTGTTGGTTTAAGCCTCCACTAGTAGCAATCAGCAAGTATCGATTAGGCCGTGTGACTGCTTGAGCTTCTGTAGTTAAACCAAGTTAGCAAAAGCACTCAATACTCCGCATTTTTATGTAATTTATGTAGTTAACCACTTACTTGGAAACTGACTGCTGGCATTACTACATCCAAAATAGAATTCTGACATACTTGTACTCCAAAGATTTCGATCACTGATCATCTTGCTACTAGTCTAGATTTCAACAAACAACAAAACAACCATAAGCATATAAGCTAATAGAACAAAAGTGGATCAAATCAATACTTACTAAGCACATTACAATTGTTAATATTGTAATATAAAGTTTAATGCAAGGGAGACAACCTAACAGTCAGAATTTTTCATTTACATCAGTAGACCACCCAAACGTTGAAACTACTCTATGAACCACCAAGTATGTAGGTATTGTATTAATGCCAAAAACATATTACAGTGACAAAAAAATGTCTTACATTATTAAAGAAGTCAAAATTAACGTTGTGTACTTCTTCTATTACGAAAACAAGTTTAAGAGCATAATTGTCAGCCATGTTTTACATGTTGGTTTCCTAATACCAAATCAAACCGAAAATATTATATGGAAAATATGCTATTGACTGCTCCTTCTACTGTTTTTTTAAGTTACAAGAGGCATTTTCATTAACCAATATGATTTTGGCTGGATCTGGTATAAATAGAACCATATACAATACATAATCAGCGATTTGGCTTAGCTTATTTTCATAATACAATAAGCATTTATAAGTATCCAACTAGCTTATGGTTTAACAGCTAATTTGTGCGACATAAGATGTTTCTTATTAGCCTTTGTGGATGTGCTTTTCTTTAATACTTTAAGATAAATAATTATATTAAACTATAAAAGAGTGTTGATTGCTTATGTTCATGGCTTGGACATTTGGAACCCCCTGTGCCATACTGCCATTGGCTTTGGCACGCGCCATAGCGGCTGTAACGCCCCCCAAAGCCGAAAGCAAAGGACTACTCTGGTACCCTTCCGGGTTTCAACTAAAAACCATGGTGGAAGGATACTAGTAGCCCACTACCTTAAGCTATAAGGTGCTCAAATGTCTATTATCATACCAATGTGGGCCAGGTTGTTACACCAGCGCCACCACACCGTCCCTCGCGCCATAGCGCATGCCATCCCTTGATTACGTGGATTTGCGAGGGAGGTTTTTTTTTTTTTTTTTGAAAGGGGGTAGTTTGGCTTGTGTTATGAGGGAGAGTATTTTTTGGTGTGCGAGTGACTGGGTTGTGTTAAGACTAAACGGCAAAGGGGTGAAAACCCATTTAGGTGACTGGCGAAGTCACACCGAAACCATGCCTTCCAAAATAATCACGCGTGAATTTCGCAAACCAAGAAGACTTGTACTGGTGTGAATTGGACCCCATTTTTGTGTTTATTGTTTTATATTTGGTTTGTGAGTGTGTGTGGGGTATATTTGTATAAAGTGAGTATTTTAATGAAAGGTGAGGGTAAGGTGACCTTGACCACAAATAAGTGAGTGGGTGTGAGGGGAAGTGAGGGGAGAGAGAAAGTTGAGGTGGCGCTGATGTGTAAGGTGAGAATGAGAATGCACTATCCTTGCCATCCAGCCTAAAAGGAAAATGCTTAGGTGGCCTATAAGACAAAAAAAAGGGGGTTTATGTTGTTTTACGAGTGGTCACCATGGCCTCACTATTCACATCAACGCCACCTCAGCTTTCTCTCTACTCTCACTTCCCCTCACTCCCTCTCACCTCCCCTCACTCCCTCTCACCTTTCACCCATTTTGGTCATCTTCCCTTCACCTTTCATTAAACTACCCCACTTTATACAAATATACCCCAGTAAATACCCCACACACACTCACAAACCAAATAATACTATCTCCTGAAGCGCTTCTATCTAAGCTACTTATCAGAAGCATGGGCACGTAAAGTAATAGAAAGTAGTTTCAATAGGGCCCTAAGTTAGGATGCATCATTATATATCCTCATTATCTCTCTTCATTTAAACCGTTAGTTTTAGTCACTATCATGTGAGTAGGAAGAAATATCGTTTCTCATAAAATACCGGAACTTCCAAGACTGAAGAGTTTCTAGGTGCATCATCATTATCCTCATTACCAGTGCCATTATCATCATCTAACTGAAAGTCAAGCAACAATTACACACTAATGAATTTTTATAAATATATTGTATTAATGAATGAAATAAACTAATTAAGCTTACAGATTTAAGATGTGGAAAATGGTGAGGATGATCATGTGAAGGAGCTAAGAGAAATAAGAAGCAGTAGAGGAGGAGAATGGTGACGGAGATGACGGAGATCACCGGGAGTAAGTGACGGAACCGGTTGTGTTTGTGGTTGTGGCGCCGCCGGTGACCGTCCATTAGTGACGTGGCGGTGTGCAGAATGATTGACCTGACTATATATATCTCTCTCTAATCAAATGAAATCTGAGGGTTATTTATGACTTGTGATTGTTTAAAAGAATTTGACTCAAAGTACAAATGTTGGGAGACCTAAACTGTGTTTTAAAATTCATGTATAAAAATGTGTGTTATGATTATGATAGTTTATAAAAAAATGAGTTTAAGGGTGGTAATGGAGCGGGAAATATCAAAGATTATGGGCCCGTTTAGTTGGTGAAAATTTTTTTATTTTTTCGGGAAATTTTTCATATGAAAAGAGAAAAACAGAAAATCCGTTTAGTTACATTTTTTTTCAACAATTTTCAAAAAATGTGCAATTCTCATTCTCTAAATATTAACTACAAATTTGAAAAGCTCATTATGCTCTTCTCACTTTTTTCATTCTCACTTTCTATATGTCCATTTTAATACGTTTTCATCCGTATTTTACGTTTTTATACGTTTCCTTACGTTATCATCATTTTTTTTACGTTTTCGTCCGTTTTCTTACGTTTTCGCCCGGTTTTTACGTTTTCGTCCATTTGTTTATGTTTTTGTCCGCTTTTTTATGTTTTCGTCTGTTATTTTACGTTTTCATCCAATATTTTCCGTTCTCTCCCCGTTTTTTTACGTTTTCGTCCGTTTTTTACATTGCCACTAGTTTTTCAATGTTTTCGTCATTCTTTTACGTTTTCGTCCCTTTTTGCATTTTCTTCCGGCTTTTACGTTTTCGTCCGTTATTTTACGTTTTCATCCGTTATTTTATGTTTTCATCTCTTTTTTTACTTTTTCGTCCTTTCTATTATGTTCCATTTTTACGTTTTCCGGATCCGTTTTTACGTTTCCGATTCGTTTCGCCATTATTTTAATTTTGGCGTCCATTTTTTTACGCTGCCCTTGTTATTTTACGTTTCGTCTTTCCTTTATGTTTTCGCCTCGTTATTTTACGCTACCGTTATCCCTTTTTTAGCCCTTTTACGTTTCCGCCTTTTTTACATTTCCATCCGCTTTTTACGCTTTCCGCCCTTTTTACGTTTCTTCCGTTTTTATATTTTTTACAATTGCCCGATCCATTTTATGTTTTCGTCTGTTATTTTACTTTTTCATCCGTTATTTTACGTTTTCGCCCGTTTTTTTACATTTTCGTCATTTCTTTTACGTTCCATTCCCATTTTTTCGTTTTTACCCTTTTTCGTTTACGCTCACCCTTTTTTCATGTTTTCAATATTTTATTTACGTCCATTTTCATTTCGTCCTTTTTTACGTTTCACCGCTTCTACATCTTCGATCCATTTTTCTTACATTTTTCATTTTACGCTCCTTTTTTATATTTTCATCCATTTTCATATGATTTTGTACGTTATTGTACGTTATCTTACTTAAAAAAATGGACGAAAACGTAAAAACAGACGAAAACATAAAAAATTGATGAAACATAAAAAAAATGACGAAAACGTAAAAAATGGATGAAAAACAAAGAGAACGATAAACAGCGTAAGAAGCGTAAATAAACGTAAAAAACGGATCATAAAACGTAAGAAACATAAAAATGCAATTTAAATGTTTAAAAGCGGATGAAAGCGTAAAAAAATGATGAAAATGTAAAAAAATTGACAAAAACGTAAGAAAACAGAAGAAAACGTAAAAAAACAAACAAAAACATAAGAAAAAAACAGATGAAAACATAAAAAAAAAACGTGATAATATCGGATGAAACGTATGAGAATAAATAAAAAGAAATGATAACGTACAAAAATGAAAAAAACAGATGAAAACGTATAAAACCGTACACAAACGTATAAAATAGATAAAAACGTACAAAGATCTAATATTGAAGAAAAAATGTTTGAAAAGAGCTTCATCTAAATATCTTTTCCATTTTTGAAAAAGGAAAAGTATAAATTCATCTAAACGGGTTTTCAAAATTCTCAACTCTTCTCTAGAGAAGAAAAACCAATCCATTTTCTAGGAATTTAGAAACAGAAAAATAAGAAAATTTTTCACCAACTAAACGGCCCCTATATTTTCCATCCTCATCCTCGTTCCTATTCCTACCGGAGAATTGCTTTACATCCCCATCCACGTCCCTAATAGAAATCGGAGATCCTCGCGGGGATTCGGGGATTTTCCACCCTAATGAAATAACATAAAAATTCTATAAACTCGTTGCAAATATAAATAATTTTGACTCATAAAGTGTCTCAACAAATGCACCTACATCGCACATAGTTGGATTAATTACAATTCCAATTCAACTTTAAACACATTAAGCATTTTAACATCACATATAACATAAAAAAATGTATCATATGTGTGTATTCGGACAAAATAGTTAAGTAATATGTAGATGGTATTTATACTTCTAATTCTAAAGGTGCTTGATTCTATAAATCACATATGCATAAAAATATACATGTTAATACTCATAAACATATATACATATACATATACAAGTTAATCGAGTATGGATATAACATATAAATTCTAAATACTTATACACTAGAAAGATCGGGGTCGCGGTCAGAGCCGGGTTCGGGGATTTATGTTATTTACATACCCGCCCCATCCCTGGTTTTATATTTCGGGGATTACCCATCCCTATCCCCGGTCAACTCGGGGATTCCATAGTCAAATCGTGTTTGGCGATCGGGTCCCATCGGGTACGGATTTTTTTGCTATCCTTAAGTGGGTCCTCTAGCTGCAACTATCATAATGATGCCACGTAGGCTTTGGCATGAATTTAGGCACATCTTTTAGTCCTCCCAATCAATGCTCATAAAAAATATCTAATTTAGCCTAGTTTATACTAAAATATTTGGGTATATTTAACTTTTTTCTTTTTGAAATGAGCGTACGATCTATTTAAAAGTTAAATGGGTATTAACGGGTATATATTTTCTCTCAACTGAATAAAATTACAATTGTTTTTAAAGAAAAACTTATAGATATAATACATTTAATTGTTTAATATAAATGAGGTGTTAAGTTTGAGGATTTTATTTCGTCATTTTTGTTCTTTTCTAAACCGATTCGTATAATATGAGCCGTTTGACCCGTGCTCGTTTAAGCCCGTACCAGTTCGGGCCCGAGGTGGTTTAAACCGTGGCTGATGTCTGCCCGTTTTGCCACATCTAATTTTAAAAAAATGTCCTAAAAGAAATTTAAACATGTCTAATAATGCTTTTTTTAATCAAAATTCATGTTTTGAAAAAGTGATTTGGTTTTGGACACTACTTAGTGTTCACATATATGATGTATCACAATTTTTAGTCATGCTAATGGAGAAGAGATTCAGATTGAAACTGAGAACCAGGAGAGCAGTTGATGACATCAAATAATCCTGATATTTAAGTGTCAATTTCCCCCTATTATGCTCATTATTTGTATCGTTTACATGGATATATGCTTTGATTTTTTTTCCGGATCTAGGTTATAAATGAGCATAGGAACAAAAGAGACGCGGAATTGGAAAGAACTTACAAAGATACACACTTTAGTATGTTGACTAAGAAGAGGTTACGACGTAGTTTCACTCTCCATTTACGCCGTAATTGTGAGTTCAAACATGAAGACCAAGTCAACGTTAATCGAGGATTACGGCGTAACTATTACCAGAGGTTACGTCGTAATATTCTAAAGACTTAAGATAATTTTATGATAAAAAAGGTTACGCCGTAACCAATTTATGAGGTTACAGTGTAAAAAGTGAACAGAAGGGGACTTATGATATTGACAAGATTACGACGTAACCATGGATGACGATTTCGGCGTATATGAACCCTAGGAGGTTACGGCATAACTATCCATCTAGGTTACGCTGTATATATCTATTTATGGATAAGATCGTGGATGATTACACTAGTTACGGCGTAACCACAACTCAAGGTTACGCCGTAGTTGTGTCGGGCCTAAAAATACCAACCCTATTTCGGGAATTTTACATATTTTTCTCACCACAAATCACCAGAAAATGAAGTAGGGTTCCACAAGGACGATCTACAACAGCATACGGAGCTATTTCCAAGGTAGAAATCACACTATAACATCAATAAGTTTTAGCTATTCCTATTTATTTTACATTTACGATTTCATGTCTTTCATTTCCATCCAAAACATTGAATCTAGTGTTCTTTATAATATTATCGGCTAAGCAACTTTTGGTGCTAGCCTAGTTATGATTCCTTTCATGTCTTGACTATGTTTTCATGCTTTTATTATTGCTTCTAGTGTGTCCATGCTTAGTTTTTTGTTAGGTCCTCTAGTTTCATTAGTTTTGAAGACCGGTTGTACTTCTTGCACTAGGAGAATTGACCATAGGACCCTAGTGTGATTGGTTGCGAGGAATGCCAATTCCTTGTGTGCTAATTGACCATATGATCACCCTCCGGGTTGGATGAACTTAAGAAGTTAGATGTGTGGTCTAAGATCCGAGAGGCCGAGCCACACAAAGAACTAATCTAGCATGTAGTGGCACTTAATGACTCAAACTAGTCTACCGTACTTCCGCTTACTACAAAGATAGACTTTTTGGTTCCGGAAAGGATTTTAGGGAGTAGGCTAGACAAATTGACCATAGGAGTCTAATGAATCTTATGCCCCACTTGAAGCGATAGAATGCTTAATTAGAAAACGTAGTCATTACATGATAGGATGAACAATTAGGCTAGTACACTTTCTCCCTATCGATTTCATCTTTATTTAATATTGTCATTTCATTTATGTTAATTAGTTTAATTAATCAAACAAATCAAAACCCCTTTAAAACGTGACATTAAACTTAAGTTAGGATCCATTCACATAGCTCTTGGGACAACGTTGGCTTTACCGAATACTACACTACACACGATCGGCTTCTCTGCCCGTTGGTGCATAAGGTAGACCATAGGTAGACGAGTAACATTATAAGTATTAAAACATGGTCAGAAATCCTGCATCAAGTTTTTGGGGCCGCTACCAGGGAGCTATATTTGGATTTTTTGTTTAAGTTTCTATTTTTAATAATTTTGTTTTTCTTACTCTTTTCTTTTAGTTTCAGGAACAATGGAAGTTGTGGATATTGATACGCTTAATCTGGAAGGGTACCTTGCTATGACTTGAGAAGAGCAAGGGCTCGGCCTTGTTAGGTCGGATATTGGAGCAGACGTCCATTTCAAGATCAAGAACCAGTTCATGATGGAATTATGTGCAAATCCCTTTTTCGAAAACAATACTAAAGATGCTTACGGGCATGTGGAAAATTTCTTGTACATCGTGAGCCTCTTCAACATCCCAGGTGTTTCTCACGATGCTATCATGCTCTGAGTGTTTCCGATGACACTTACTGGAGTCGATAAAAGATGGATTGATAGGTTGCTCGCTGGAACCATCAACACGTGGAATCTGCTTAAAAGAGGTTTTATCCAACGATATTGCCCTCCTTCTAAGACGACAAAGCAATTAGAGGAGATCTATAATTTCATAAAGAAAGATGACGAAACATTATACCAAGCTTGGGATAAGTATAATGATCTTCTCTACACGTGTCCAACTCGTGACCTTAACAACCATCAGAAGGTTAACTTGTTCTATAAGGGTATTAACATCGCAACAAGATAGATGCTCGATTCTCAGGGGCCGATCCCTGGAATGACGCCTACTCTAGCCTTTGAGGCTATTCAAAACATGGGCTGACCACTCACAAAAGTGGCATAATGGAAACAACAATAGAAGCATGGGCGGAAGTTTGGATGGGATCCATTTGATTACTAACAAACTTGAAAGTATTGGCAGGGACATGAAGAAACTGAAGGAAAATATGCATGCTATACAAGTAGGATGCGACACTTGCGGAGGAGCTCATCTAGCCAGAGACTGCCCATTGGATGAAAAAGATAGGAAGAGTGAAGAGGTTAAATATAGCGAAGCTAAGAGGCCTATTCAAGGAGATTACGGTAATGGGGCTAGATACAGGATGCAACTCTAAAGTAGAAACGACCTCCTTATGGGGAAAGGAAGTCCACCCTTAAGGAGTCAATTTACAAATACCTAGATGAATCTGCTAAAAGGCACAATGAAAGGGAAAATTGGCTCAAAAGTTTTCAGGAAGGGACAAAAGCAAATCCGAGAACCCATGACGAAACCCTTAGGAATCGTGAGACAAAATTTGGGTTGTTAACAAATGACGTTCAAAAGCAAGACATGAGGGAAAATCCTGGAGCTTGCAAAGCTATATTCACCAATGATGGACAACCCCTCTATACCCCTTTTAGGTATTCAGAAGAAGAAATTAATTATTTTTCTAACTTCTCTAAGCAGGATGAATATGAGAACGACGATGAGGAAATAGATTTGTTGAGATTCCTGGAACCGTCTTCTGATGAGGAAAATTTGCTCAAAGATGAACCAACTCAAGTGGAAGAAGAGATAAGATTAAACTAGTGTTGTTCAGCTATTGTTCAAAATCATCTACCCCCAAAGGATAAAGACCCAGGGAGTTTCCTTCTTCCTTGTTTAGTTGACAACTTATGTGTTAAAAATGCTTTAGCAGACCTTGGAGCTAGTATTAGTATAGTGCCATTCTCTATGTGCAAAATACTGAATTTAGGTCCTTTAAAACCAATCTCTATGACTATAGAAATGGCAGACCAAATCAAGTTAGTATCCCTAAGGGAATACTGGAAAACGTTTTGGTTAAGATTGAAAAATTCACTTTTCCAGTGGACTTTGTCGTTCTCGATATGGAAGAAGACCTAGAAACACTTTTAATTCTAGGGAGACCTCTCCTTGCTACTGCACGCGCCATAATCGATGTTTTTAACAAGCCCATTTCTCTTAAAAAAAATACTAGGGAGCTTGTTTTCAAAATGGATGAGAAGGGGAAATGTCATCCAATTGAGACTGTGTGTGTCATTAAGAAGGATAAGCCTAGTAATGACCAGAATCTTACTAATAACCTTGTACACGAGCATGTTAATACTAATCATGTAAATTCTGTGAGTATGGTTTTGCAGGAAACTAATGCTGGAATAAGCAATAGATGCGAGTTATGATGTAACTCCAATTATGAATTACGACGTAACCATGGACCAGATTCTGAGGAAATCCCCAACACGAAGTGTGAATTGATCGATGGGAACGAGGAACTCAAGGTGGTCATTAGTTCATCATTAACTAATGATGATACTAAGAATCTTGTGAAAATCATTGTAGTACATCTGTTGGGATATGAAAGTGCTGAAGAATGACAAAGTACTAGAAAAGTCAAAGTACTGCTAAAGAAGAAGTCAAAGTACTGCTGTCGAAGTCAAGGTACTGCAAAGCTAAAGAACTACTATATTCGTTTATGGAAAGCTTTGTAATTCTAGAATATTCTTTATTTAGATTACTTGTCGTAGAAGGTTACAAATTTTAAATCGACTAGGGTTATTCTTGAGCCTATAAAAGGACCCCTAGATTGGCATTAGAGAGTACGAGTTCACAACCTTTAGAGAGTTCGATATTTAGTGTTTTAGAGTTGTTAAAGAGTCTGCATAACAAGCAGATTTAGAGTTATTAATAAAATCGTTGAAAGTTAAAGTTATATTCTTCTTAGCTTTGTTAAGTAAATTCCGCATACTTAATAGAGATTGCTCAGTGTTTCATTGTTAATACCTTAGGATTTATCCGAAGTTGTTAAACCCTTAACAAGCTATTTAAGTTAGTTTGATTAGAGTACATCGATCCAACAAGTGGTATCGAGCTTGTGGAAACTCACTAAGAAGAAACCCTAAAACCCTACTACAACAAAACCTAAAGATGTCGACTGAAGCTATTCCACCACCATCAATCACCTCACCTTAATTCCAATCATCAAGAAGGGAGAATATGACCTATGGTGTATGAAGATGAGGCAGTACATTTCCATTACAGACCATGCACTATGGAATGTAATTGTCAATGGTAATGAAGTAGTTCCAGAACCTGTAGAGATTCCTGGACAACCTAAACCACCCAAACCAGTCTTACCAGCAGCAACAATAAGAAATCAAGAGAAGGCTCTCAATATCCTATTGTTTGCTATTCCAGATGGTCATCTACTCAAGTCCTATGATGCTAAAGATGCAAAACAACTTTGGGCTGCTCTCAAGACAAGATTTGGAGGGAATGAGGCTTCTAAGAAGATGCACAGAAATCTGTTGAAGCAACGGTTTGAAACTTTCAACAAGGTGAAAGAGAAGGTCTGATGTCGATATGATAGATTTCCAAAATCTCCTCAACATGTTAGAGTTATACCGGCAGAGGTATTCATGAAGATGTAAATCTGGTTCTAAGGAGTTTGCATCTACATGGCATGTGATTGCTACTATGATCAGAGGACAACCCGGTTTCTCGATGTATGGACTTTGATGATCTCTACAATCATCTCAAGGTGTGGCGAGCATGATTTGAATGGTCAAACTATAGTTCAAAATCTCACAAGATAGCCTTTTTTC